>CAUYUJ010000281.1:588197-598197 GCA_963575745.1 Prorocentrum cordatum
CTGATTCCTGCTCCTGCCGCCGCGGGGGGGGGATTCTCCATATGCGCATCCCCCCTCCGGCCTCTCCCTCCTCCACCTTCTCCTCCTTTCGTGCTCCATCTTCCACCCCCCCCCCTCCCTCTGTTCCTTCTCCTCCTCCTCCTCCTTCTCCTCCGCATTCCTCCTCATCCCTCCTTCTCTGTCTCCGTATTCCACCTCCGTCTCCTCCACCCCCTTCTCCCATCTCCTCTGCCACCCTCCATTCCGCCGTCTCTTCCTCCGCAAGCAAACAGAGGTGCTGATGGCACTCTGGATCGGGGAGACGATAGCAGTGGCTAGCTGCCCCTCCTCCTCCTCCTCCTCCACATCATCATCAGATTTATCGTTCTCATCATTATCAATATCATCATCAGTTTTGTATTCCTCCTCCGAGTCTCCATCTTCCTCCGCCTCCCTTCCTTCATCCTCTTCATCTCGCTCTCCCCCATGCCGACTTTCTCCCTCCTCTTCCTCCGCCTCATTATTGTCTGCATCTTCGAGATAATCCCATCCTCCACAGCATGTGTAAATCCTAGTCTCACCGTTCGCCTTGTTCTACTGTGCATCTAGTGCCTGGCCACGATTACCCCAAATCCCCCACATGCCTCGACGTCGACCGAACATCTGGATGGAAATGCTGCGTAAGTTCTTTCCATTCGCTAAACAAGAGTGGGATTGAACAAAACAGTTCTTAACTCGCATCGGAACTCATACGCACTGTTGGCCACGCGGCAAACGATCAATCCCACCAACGCCTCAACCTGCGAGGAAAATGCGCCGTGATCCCTGTGTTAGCTGGTGGAGAAGAACTCACCATTGAGTATGCCGCGCGGCAGTCGCACGGGCACTCAGCATCGAAATGCGCGGTGAGTCAATAATTCACTTCGCACGTGAAATTGCGAATACCGGATTCGCACGCTGAACCCGCGCCATTACTTGGTATGCTCCGGCCATCCTTCCTTCCTCCAATCGGGACGGTACCTCGCCCACCATGTTCACTCGGCGCGGGGGGTCGCTCATCCAACTGGCCAGACGCTCCGCATCTTGCCGGCTGCACTGTAGCAAACGCCACGTCAGTACGAACCCCCCGTGCACACTGCGCAGGCCGACGACCGCTCTCTCGCGCGGCGGGGGGGCTCGGCCTGCCGCGACCGGTGGCGCCGTTTCCCGCGCGCCTCGAGGCCGAGACCTTCTTTGAGGGGCCTGCTTGCCACAATCACCACGATAAGTTGGAGGGGGGAAGGAGGTGGAGGTGGAGGATGAGGAGGATGATGATGATGATGAGGAGGAGGAGGAGGAGGAGGAGGAGGAGGAGGAGGGGGAGGAGGAGGAGGAGGAGGAGGAGGAGGAGGAGGAAGAGTAGGAGGAGGAGGAGGAGGAACCCCCTCCCCCTCCTACTTCTGGTGGTGGCGGTGGAAAGCAAGCCCGCCACTCTTACAGCGCGCGGCGAGCCCTTGGCCCGCCCCGCCCCTGGCCGGCAGGCCGCGGTGGCTCGTGTGAGTAGGAGTGCAGTGCGAGGTCGCCAAGATGCTGCCAGGCCTCCTCCTCCTCTTCCTCCTCCTCCTCCTCCTCCTTTCCTCCTCTCCTTCCTCCTCCTCCTCCTTCTCCTCCTCCTCCTCCCCCCCCTCCTCCTCCTCCTCCTCGTCCTCCTCCTCCTCCCCCTCCTCCTCGCCCTCCTCCTTCTCCTCCTCCCCCTCCTGGGGGGGGGGGGGGGCGGGGGGCCCCCAGGCAGGGGCGGGTGGGCACGTCCCCGCTCTGGCAGAGCTGCGCCCGCTGACGCGGTGGGGCTGCAGCGTTCCTGCCTCTCGGTCGGGCGCGGCTGCCTGCGCTGCGGCTTGGGAGCTCCGTGGCGCAGGTGGTGGCAGGTACGGTGCTGCGTGGCTGGACCACGCCGCCGAGGTGGCCCAAGCACCAGGCATTACCAGCGGCGTCCCTGCCGACGCGCTCTCCAGAGGCGGCCCGCGCGGAGCCCGAGGCGCGCAGGCGGGCTGTCAAGCACGGAAAAACACTCGGTGGTGTCGCCAGGCGTCTAGGCGTACGACCAGGCATGGCTCTTCGTGCAGCTGGGCGCGCTGGGTACCGATGGGCTCGCCCCCTGCCGGAAATCGCTTCCAGTGCGGGGGCCGCTTGATCCTGGCGCACGGTGGGCGTCGAGCGAGGGGGCGTACCGTGTGGCGATGTTGCCAGGCCTGGGCACCGGCGCGGGCGCCTGGCCGCGGTGCAGTGGAAGCACGGGTGGCCGAGGGTATCGCCGCTGTCCCGTGCGCGTGCCCGCTCTGCGCCGCTGCGGCTCCAGAGGGCTGCACGCCGGTGGAGTGCCTCGGGCACCTGCTGTCCGCGTGCGCTGCGGCAGCCCCCCCTGTGCGAGGCGTGCCCCCGCGCAGCGCCTTGGTGCGATGGGCCACGTTGCGACGCGGAGGGCGGCGGCACCACCGCGCTCCTGCCGCGGGTCCGCCTGGCGGATCTCACTCTGCGCGCGTGGACGCTGGGCGCGAGGGCGGGGGGGGGGGGGCGCGGCGGGGGGGCGGGGGCAAGGCAGAGGCGCCCGCGCCTACGCCCGGCGCTCCTTGCCGCGTCGGCCAGGAGGCCCTGAGAGGCGGCGGCGCGCGCGGCGGGGCGCAGCGGGCCTCCGTGCCCGGGAGCGGCGGACGTGCCTCGCGCAGAAGTGCCTCTCCTCCTGTGATCCCTCCTCGATCCCTGCTCGGTCTCTCCTCCCCCTCCCCCTCCTCCAGCTCCTCCTCCTCCTCCTCCAGCTCCTCCCCCTCCTCCAGCTCCTCCCCCTCCTCCAGCTCCTCCAACTATGGGCTCCTCCCCCTCCTCCAGCTCCTCCTCCTCCTCCTCCTCTTCCTCCTCCTCCTCATCTTCCTCTTCCTCCTCCTCCGTTTGCGGTGGCCAGACCTTATGCGTCCACATGTGGCGTTATTATATTTCCTCCTCCTCCTCCTCCTCCGCCTCCTCCTGCTCCCGTCCCTCCACCTCCTCCTTCTCCTGTCCTCCTTCTCATCCTCCTTCTCCTCCTCCCATGCTGTGCCTCCTCCTCCTCCTCCTGCTCGTCCTTCCCGACGCTCATCGTCATTCCTCCGCCCCCATAGTCTTCCTGGCCGCCTGCATCCTCACTCCCTCCCCCTCCCTCCTTCCCTCCCTCCAGCCCCCTCTCTCTGCTCATCCCTCTCCCTCCCCCTCCCTCCCCTTCCCTCCCTCCACCCCCCGTCCCCCGCCCCCCACAAACGCAGAATGTGAGTGCTACGATCCTCTCTCCCCTGCCTGCGTGCCGTCGTGGCCCTGCTCCTCCTCGCCTCCCCTCCCCGATTGCGCAGCAAACTATGGGGCAGATTCCGCGAGTGCCATCTGGGCACCAAAAGGCTCCTATAGGACGCCCGGGACTGCGAATAGAAGAGAAATGTCGGCGCAAAAGGGCTAATGGGCGGGAGTGGCCGTGTTCCGGAAGCCCTGAATCCAAAAATGCTGCCAGCATTTGGGGGTGCATCTCTTACTCCGCCGGCTTCCGCCAGCCTTCCGCAGGCGGAGGCGGCCTCGGTTTACTTCCGCGGGCTTCCGCCGTCCTTCCACCGTCTTCCTCCGAGGAAGAGACGACAGCTCAGTCGATCCTTGAACGCGGGACCCTGTCGGGCATGCCCCAGATGTGGCCCAAGCGCACCTGGGTGGGCCCGCCCTTCCCCCTCTGCGACGACGAGCGACGACGACGAGCGGCGACGACGATCGACAACCGAGATTGACAACGACGACGACGACAACGACGACGACCACGATTGACGACGACGACGAAGACGACGACGACGAAGACGACGACCACGACGAGCGACGACGACGATCGGCGACGACGATGGACGAACGCGATTGAGGAAGGACGACGGCGACCGACGACCGACGACGACGATCGACGACGACGATCCCTCCTGTTGCTCGCCTCACCTGTGCTGTCCGACCCAGGCAGCGGGGCGGCTGGGGCGGGCCTGGTGCCGCCCTCAGCGTTGGGCTCGGACCGGATTTTCAGCTCGTGCATGCGGTTGCCGGGGCCCCTTGCGGAGGGGAATGGGAGGCGGGGTCATTAGGAAAGGGAGGAATACAACAGTGCTGGTGATGATGGTGACGGTGATGGTGACGGTGATGGTGACGGCGATGGTGGCGGTGACGGTCGTGGTGACGGTTGTGATTATGATGATGATGATGATGATGATGATGATGCTGATGATGATGATGATGATGATGATGATGAGGAAACTGACGACGATCATGATGGCTGTGACGTTATGGTGCTGGTTATGGTGATGATGATGGCGATGATGATGATGGTGATGGTGATGCTGGTGATGATGGTGGTGATGATAATGATGCAGATGATGCGGCCGAAGATGGTGATTTGGAGGATCATTAGACTTGCGACTATCATGATGGCAATGCTGTTATGATACTGATGATGCTGACGATGAGATGGATGGGGTTCTGTATGATGACGGCGGTGATGAGGATGATTATGACTATAAAGATGATGATGATGATGATGATGATGATGATGATGATGATGACGATGGCGCTGATGATGATGCTTATGATGATGGTGATGATGATTATGGTGATGAGGATGAGGAGGATGATGATGATGTTGGTGATGATGATGGTTGTGGGGGTGCGATGAATGGAGAAGATGACGTAAAAGAAGATGTTGAATATGATAAGGAGGAGGATCCAGATAATGGTGGCGTTCATGATGGCTATGCTGCATGGTGCTGATGATGATGATGGCGATGATGATGGTGATGACGATGATGATGATGATGTTGATGATGGTTGCGAGGGTGATGTCGATTGATATGATGATGTTGGCGAAGGCTGTGATGGATGGTGGTAACGATGATGATGCTGATAATGGTAATGGTGCTGATGCTAATGCTGATGATGATGGTGATGATGATGCTGATGATGATGATGATGATGATGGCGCGGATGTAGGTGATGCTGATGATGAATCTGATGATGATGATAATGATGATGATGATGATGATGATGATGATGATGATGATGATGATGATACTGGTTGAGGTGGTGGTTGTGACGATGATGATAGTGATTATGGTGATGATGCTGATGATGATGCTGTTGATGGTGATGGTTAATTTGGTGACGATGACGATCATGATGTTGGGGATGAGGATGAGGATGATGGTGAAGCTGCTGAGGATGCTGCTGCTGCTGATGATGATGATGATGCTGCTGCTGATGATGATGATGATGATGATGATGATGATGATGGTCATGAGGAGGAGGTGGAGGAGGAGGAAGAGAAGGAACATGGGGTTGATGGGTTGGATGGTGAGAGGATGGAGGATACTTAATGAGAAAAAGGATACTGATCAGGAGGAAAGGGAAAAGAAGGAGGGGAAACATGAGAAGGGGGGAGGAGGGAGGACAAGGAGAAGGAGGGCAGAGCAGGAGGGGGAAGTCCTCGTTTGGGAACGTTCGAGGACGACGATGGGGAGGATGGGGAGGAGGGGACAGCAGGAGGAGGATCGAGGAGAAGTAGACGTATAGCCACGAGGAGGCGGAGGAATAACAGGGTGTTCCGAGGATTTCGGAACCTTTGGGTGATTTTCAAAAGGCTGAGGAGGAGTGGGGAAGAAGGGAAGAGGAGTCTCGAGGACAAGGGGGTGGGGGAAGGACGAGGGGAACATCAGGAGGAAGTTCGGTGCTGTGCTCCATGGGTGGGCGATTCTTGCCTCAGAAGATTGCATGCCCAGGCACGCTGGCCAAATGGCCAAGGCGCCGCCGCTCCCGGAGCGCGCTCCAAGGGCGGCGAGCGCGCATCGAGGCCCCACCCCGACACGCGGGCGGGCGGGAAACCGAGGCTCCCCCGCCGCTTCGCCCAAGTTACCGAGAGGGCGGCCCAGCTTGCAGCCTGGCTTACCTCCGTCCACGCCGGAACGTTGCCGTCCCAGCAGGCGCAGCCGCAACGGCCTTCTTGTTGTTGAAGGCTCGTGCGGCGGCCGAGTGCCCAGGAAAAAGGCCTCCCCCAAGGTCTGGAGAGTCTGCGCCCCCGCGCTGCCGACGCGGTGCCGACAGGGTACTCGCAGGGCGCGGAGCTGGGAGGTGGCGACCGCGCCACACGTGGCGCACTGCCAGAGGCGGCACACCTCGCGGAAGGACACAGCGTGAGCGGGATGAGACGTGAGACGTCCGAGCTCGAGAGGCTCACGGCACCTCACGTCGCCCGGCCGCGCGGGCTGCGAGCGCTCGGGCCCGCGGCACGTCGATCGGCGGAGCGAGGGCGAGGGCGCGAGGGCGGATGCGGCAGCCCGCGCGCGGCGCCGCGGCAGGTGCACCCCGGCCTGGCCGGGCCGACGTGCGCGCCGCGGGGCGGAGGCCGCCTGCCTGCGCGCGGCCAGGGCGGGACTGGCCCGGGCCGCCCGAGGCGAGCGGCGACGAGGGGCGGCGCCCGCTGCGGGCCCCCCGCGGGGCAGCGTCCAGCGCGGCGGCGCCCCGCCGCTGCTGCACGGGGGCGGCCCGCGGCCCCCGCGCCTCTCAGGCTCGGCGGAGGACCGCACGACGCGGCCGGGGAGCACCCGCGCCGCCGCCTCGCCCGCGAGGGCGCCCGCGCACCCCCGCGCCGAGGAGGGCGGGCCGGGACTCCGCGCCCTCCTCGGCGGCTCCGCCTGGCGGCCACGTGGGCTCTCGACCTGCGGCGCCTGCACCTCGCGCCCAGGCCTGGCAAGCTCGGCGGCCAGCACGCGCTCCCCGCCGCACGGCGCGCCAGAAGCCCCGCGCCACGCACGAGCTGTGCGTGGCGAAGGGGGCCAGCCGCGCAGCCTGGCTGTCCTCCAGGAATCAAGGGGCCCAAGGACACACAAATAAATACACACAAATAACAATATCCCCCATATTCTCCCCTATTGTCTGGGTTTCTGCCTTCCCCCCCACTTCTCATATTTTCATATATTTTCCTGGGAGTCGACGATTAATTGTGTCTGTGTGTTTTTTACCTAACAGCTTTTGCTGATAGGTTTCTAGTAGGGTCAAAAGAAAGCATCTGGACTCCACAGGGGGGCTGGGCGGGTGCCGGGGAGGAGAACCGGGAATCGTTTCTCGCCAACAGTCACACACTTCGTGCTCTTCGACCTCCCAGAACTCCATTCCCGGGCCACATTCTGGAGAACCGGGAACAGAGCCGGGATCGTTTTTTCGCAAACAGTCACACACTTCGTGCTCTTCGTCCTCCCAGAACTCCATTCCCGGGCCACATTTTGGATGCCCGGAGCCAACTGTAGGCCACTTCGTGCTCTTCGACTTCCCAGAACTCCATTCCCGGTGCCAGCCACTCCATTGGATGCCCGGAGCCAACTGTAGGCCACTTCGTGTTCTTCTATTTCCCAGAACTCCATTCCTGGGCCACATTTTGAATGCTGAGGCAGGCTGATGCTGCGGCCGAGGCAGGCTGAGGCTGAGGCAGGCTGAGGCTGAGGCCGAGGCTGAAGGCAGACTGAGGCTGAGGCTGAAGCAGCTGAGGCTGAGGCTGAGGCAGGCTGAGGCTGAGGCTGAGGCAGGCTGATGCTGAGGCAGGCTGAGGCTGAGGCTGAGGCTGATGCAGGCTGAGGCTGAGGCAGCTGAGGCTGACGCCGAGGCTGAAGGCAGACTGAGGCTGAGGCTGAAGCAGGCTGAGGCTGAGGCTGAGGCAGGCTGAGGCTGAGGCAGGCTGAGGCTGAGGCTGAGGCAGGCTGAGGCTGAGGCTGTGACTGCGACTGCCGTTGCCGCTGCGACTGTCATCGCGAAAGCGACTACGACTGCGAGAACAGCAGAATTTTACAACTGGTTTTTCATCTGAATCTTAAGGGGAATGCTTTCATATATGCTTCTACACATCGCTGTTAGGTTGCTTTGCCGGGATAATTGTCCCTCCTGAAGGAAGTCGGGGACGGCGCGCAGATCGCAGCTCGGCCCCGCCAGCGTGCCTGCCAACCCGGGGGCGATGCCCGTCGCGCGCTCGGGATCCGCCCGCGCGAGGCCATCGGCGACAGCGTCGAGGACGGCTGACCACGCTCCTCCAGATGCGGCGCCGAAGGCGAGCACCATCGCGCCGGCGGGGATACCGATGTGGCCTCCAGCCGGCACGATGTCCTCCACGTCGGGCGCCTCTGGGCTGTCAGCGCAGGCCAAGAGGGGGCGACCCCGCGGAGCCAGAGGCACAATTGCTCACGCACTCCTTGCTCCGCGTCGTCCTGCAGGTGCACGGGCTGGACACACGCGGCCAACCCCTGCTTGGCGGGGCACTCCCAGCAGCGATGCTAATCGGTCTCGACCACGCCCGTGTCGCAGCGCTGGCACAAGGGTGATGTACACGCCAGACCAGCATCCGCGATACGACCGCGCGTCCACGAGCCCGCGACCATCTCAGCTCACATCGCCTCCAGCTCGCCAGGCAGGAAGCCTCGCCGCCTTAGGGCCCCAACGAAGGCCTTGGCCTGAGCCCACCAGCAGCCGCCCTCCAAGGCACGGCAATTCCAGTGGGCCGCCGCCTTCCGCCACACCCGCCTGGCCAGCGCTGTGGACAGGGCATCGCGGACGCCCCCGAAGTTCACCGAGTGGCCCTCGTCCAGAGAGGCCTCGTCGTGGGCGTACACGTCTCCTTAAGCGCCAACCCAACAACACAGGGCTCCACGGTTTCCCAGCCGATGGAGGCAAGGGTGTGGATGCGGCCTGAGACTACGCCGCGCACATGGCGCCGTCTGGCAGTGGGTGCGGCAGCGAGGACTCGATCCCTGGCCCGGGCCCGCGTCCAGTGAGCGGGCGCGACGACGTCGAAGCACCGGTCAGCTCGCGGCGACGCGCCCACGCCCTGGACGCCGTACTGCCACTTACGGGGCAATTTTTAATACATGGGATGGACGCCGTACTGCCACTTACAGGGCAGTTGCTAATACATGGGATTTTAAAACAAATATCAGGTTTTTAATACACGATTCATGTATGAATAAATGCATGCATGAACTCATCGTTGTTTTTGATACTAAACCCCTGCGTATTTAGCACATGATCCGCACGCGGAGCATGTATAAATTATCCCGGCAAAGCAACCTAATAGCGATGTGTAGGAGCATATCTGGAAGCATTCCCCTTAAGATTCAGATGAGAATCCAGTTGTAGAATTCTGCTGTTCTCGCAGTCGTAGTCGCATTCGCGATGACAGTCGCAGTGGCAACGGCAGTCACAGTCACAGCCTCAGCCTCAGCCTGCCTCAGCCTCAGCCTCAGCCTGCCTCAGCCTCAGCCTGCCTCAGCCTCAGCCTCAGCCTGCTTCAGCCTCAGCCTCAGTCTGCCTTCAGCCTCGGCCTCAGCCTCAGCCTGCCTCAGCCTCAGCCTGCATCAGCCTCAGCCTCAGCCTCAGCCTGCCTCAGCATCAGCCTGCCTCAGCCTCAGCCTCAGCCTGCCTCAGCCTCAGCCTCAGCCTGCTTCAGCCTCAGCCTCAGTCTGCCTTCAGCCTCGGCCTCAGCCTCAGCCTGCCTCATCCTCAGCCTGCCTCAGCCTCAGCATCAGCCTGCCTCAGCATTCAAAATGTGGCCCGGGAATGGAGTTCCTGGAACTCGAAGAACACGAAGTGGCCTACAGTTGGCTCCGGGCATTCAAAATCATGCCCAGGAATGGAGTTCTGGGAACTCGAAGACCACGAAGTGGCCTACAGTTGGCTCCGGGCATTGAAAATCATGCCCAGGAATGGAGTTCTGGGAACTCGAAGACCACGAAGTGGCCTACAATTGGCTCTGGGCATTGAAAATGTGGGCCCGAGAAATGAGTTCTGGGGACCTCTGAAGAAACACGAAGATAGGCCCTACGACAGTTGGCTCGGGCAATTCAAAATGTGGCCCGGAATGGCAGTTCTGGACTCGAAGAACCAGAAGAGGCCACCACTTGGCTCCGGGCATTCGAAATGTGGCCCGGGAATGGAATTCTGGGGACTCGAAGAGCACGAAGTGGCC
>CAUYUJ010000281.1:603197-628836 GCA_963575745.1 Prorocentrum cordatum
GTGCTCCATCCTTGTGAATGCTGGATATGCCAAGCTTCGGAACCATGGGTTAAAGCCAAGCCAGTCTCTGGCGAAAAGCCCAGCCACACCTACTGACACGTCTAGGGGTGCGACAGAGAGGAGTTATCTAGGAGGACGAGGGATGGGGAAAGCGGTGGAGGAACAAGGAGGAGGATGTGGAGATGGGGAGACAGGAGGAGGCTCCAATTGTCCGTGTCCTCGATTCCTGTTTCCGATTGTCCCGTCCCCGCCCCGTCCGATCCGCCGCGTTCGCACTTCCTACGCGGCTGGTCCTTTCCTCATCGCCTGCTCCGACTCCTCCCCCTCCTCCACCATCTTCCCCATCTTTTCGTCCTCCTCGCCCGCTCAGTCATCCGCCCTCAGTCCCCCATTCCCCCTCCGCCGCCCGTGGGGCGCTTCGACACATGCCATCGCTCGGACGCCCATTCCCCCTGCATGCTTCGCTGCCGTGCGCTCTTCGTTCTCGCCGGGTGGCCCGCTGCGCGTGGCGCGCGCTTGCGCCCCCTTCGGCACCGAGGCGCCGGGCGGACGTGCTGCGATGCTGGATCGAAGTCTTCGAGCTTCGAGCTGAGAGCAGGGAGCGAACCTTACTGCTGCAGTCGGGGCCAAGCGGGGCTGTGAGATCCACTGCCTCCACCTCCTCGCCCGTCACTACCTCCACACCTCCACCTTCCGCCCTCGCCGCCTCCCGATTCCCTCCTCTTCGAAGGCCCCCCGGGGGCCTTCTGCGGACCCCCCGAGGACCTCGAAGTTCATCGAAAACCTCCGAGAGCCTGTCTGCAATCATTTCCCCCTGCGGTCGAAGGTGATCGTGCAGATGCGCGGCGAGGACGCAGGCCCCTTGGACGCCCATGGCGAAGCTCTTCGAGCGGGGCCGGCCACCGAGAGTGGTTAGGGATGGACCGAAGAGGCACGGATGCAAGGGTACACTTGGAAAGGATGCAGGATGGAGGAAGGGGCGGAGGAGGAGGAAGAGGAGGAGGAGGCGGAGGAGCAGGAGGAACAGGAGAGGGATGAGCAGGAGGAGGAGGAGGAGGAGGAGGAAGCGGAGGAAGCGGAGGAGGAGGCGGGCGCCCTCGCCGCTCAGCTCAGGTGAAGACCAACATGCGCCGGGTGAAGCAGCGCGCCGCGCACGGCGGGAGGCAGGATGCAGGATGGACCGAAGAGGCACGGATGCAGGGGTACACTGGGCACGGATGGACCGAAGAGGCAAGGATGCAGGGGTGCACGTGGAAAGGTGGCCCATCCTTATCAACGGTGTCGACTCTATCCCCCTCGGATGTGTTCTGTAGCGGCTCGCTTCTGTGAGGGGGCCCCAGGACACACAAATACATACACACAAATGGAAACATTCCCCATATTTTCCCATATTTTCTGGGTTTTTGTCTTCCCCCCCACTTCCCATATGTTCCCATATTTTCCAATATGTTCATATACTTTCTGGGTTTTTGTCTCCCCCCACTTCCCATATTTTCCAATATTTTCCTATATTTTCCTGGGAGTCGACAATTAATTGTGTCTGTGTGTTTTTTCCCCTCCTGACACTCGGGGGCCCACACCAAAAACGGTGCGGTGACCACCCCGCGTGGTGGGTCGGTGGGAGCGCGGGGGGACCGCACGATTTTTGTTCGGGGCTGCGTCGTGCTCCGAGGACGTCTCGGGCGACCGGGGCGCGCAGTGCCCCCAGGAGCATGCGGTGGCAGACCATGCGCCGAGGTCTCCGCGGACTGCGAGGTAGCCGCTCGTTCTGCCACCGCACCCTTCGGGGACCCGCCCACGGCACGCTCCGTCGGGGGGCGGGGCCCCGCACGACGGGCGCTGTCCGGTCCGAGGGGCCTGGTGCGCAGCGATATTCTCACCAGCTCGACGACCCGCTCCAGCAGGCCCCCGTGGACGATGAGGTACGACTTCTGGTCGCGCACGACGGCGTCGTAGAACTCGCGGCGGAGGGCTGGGCGTAGGGAGGCGAGGTGCCGAGGCGTCTGGGAGGCATGCCGCTCCTTTGGGCTTCTGGGAGTCTCGACGAGCCGAGTGTGGCAACATTTGAAGGGGCCCTGACACACTCGGGACCGCTTTTTCGTCCTGAGTCGTTGTCTGACGCTCCCGAGGCCCGGCGAGGGCCCCCGCAGGCCGAAAACTGCCCAAGTCCCGCCGCTCCAATTTTTCCGGGGGAGGGGGGAGGGAGGAGGAGGAGGGAGGAGGAGGAGGAGGAGGAGGAGGAGGAGGAGGAGGAGGAGGAGGAGGAGGAGGAGGAGGAGGAGGAGGAGGAGGAGGAGGAGGAGGAGGAGGAGAGAGGAGAGGAGGAGGAGGAGGAGGAGGAAGCAGCCCCGGGCCCGGGTGCCGCCACGGCCAGGGGGGGGGGGATTCAGACCCCTGTAGTCGCACCCCCTGCGACCGGGCGCCCGGGCTGCGGCTGGGCCAGAGCAGGCGCCGCGACGGCCCTGGCCGCAGGGTGCGGCGGCGGCGCCCCGGCCGCCTGGCGCCCCCGCCCGGCGGCAGGGCGCGCGGGCCGCCCGACGCGCCGGGCGCGCGGGGGCGCGCGGCGCGGGCGCCCCTGCCGCCCCGGGCCCCCCCGGAGACAGCCCGGGCCGCCGCCCCGCCGCCGCCCCCGCCGCGCCTCGCCGCCGCCCCCGCCACCGACCGGCTGAGGGGGCCGGTGGACGGGGGGCCCTCCCAGGGCCCCCCGCGGCCGGCGCGGGCGCCGGTCCGCAGGGAGCGCTCGCCGAGTGCCCCGGGGGTCCCATCGGACTCGGGGACCCCCGGGGCCCCGCCTGCGGAGGAGGAGGAGGAGGAGGAAGAGGAGGAGGAGGAGGAGGAGGAGGAGGAGGAGGGGGGAGGATGCCCCGTGGGGGGCACACGCTAGCCGAGAGCAGCGCCTCCTGCCTGGCGCGACGAGCGCGCGGCGAGGCTCACCGAGATCCCCTGGCGGCGCCCGGGGCGGGCGGCCAGTGGCCGAGGAGGCGAGCGAGCGCGCGCGCCCCCCCCGCCGTCCCGGGGAGCGGTCGCGCGCCGGGAGCATGTGAAGAGGGCGGGCAGGCCCGTCCACACGAAGTCCTCCTCCTTCTCCTCCTCCTTCTCCTCCTCCTCCTCCTCCTCCTCCCTCTGGTGCTCCTCCTCCTCCTCCTCCTCCTCCTCCTCCTCCTCCTCCTCCTCCTCCTCCTCTCCTCCTCCTCCTCCTCCCTCTGGTGCGTTGCCTCCTCATCATTCTCATCATACCTCACGTCCCCCCCCTCCTCCTCCTCCCCCTCCTCCGCTCCGCCAACCTCCTCCACCTTATCCTCCGACTTCTCCTCCCCCTCCCCGTCCTGGCGAGACCCGTGCGAAGGCCTCCGAAGCCCGCCGAGGACCTCCGAACCCCCTCCGACAGCGTCCTCTGAGCCCCACGAGGCCCCCGACAGCCTCCCGGGAGCCCTCCCCCCTCGGACGGCGGCGGCGGCGGCGGCCGCGGAGCCGCCGCACGCGGGCGGCGGCCCCGCCAGGTGGTGCCTCCTGCAGGCTCTTGGCGCTGCCGCGGCCGAACTTGGACAGGGGCACCTCTGCGCGCGCCCCCCCCCGCGCCTCGTCCTCCTCCCCCTCCTCCTCCTCCTCCTCCTCCTCCTCCTCCTCCTCCTCCTCCCCTCCTCCTCCTCCTCCTCCTCCTCCTCCTCCTCCTTCTCCTCCTCCTCCTCCTGGGGAGGAGCCCGGGCGGCGTGTGGGGAGCGGGAGGGGTGCCCGAGGCCAAGTGCGCGAACAGACCGAGCACCGCTGCCACTGCAGTGCGTGATGGCACTGGTGTCCCTCGCCCTCCTTCTTCCAGACCTCCCGCGCTGACCTTTCACACCCTTGCGTTTCGCGAGACGCTGAATTTTCTTAAGCTTCCGGAGGCGTTCAACCATTCGAATGCATCATCTTCCGCGCCTTCCGCGCAGGTCGGAAGGCATGGAAGGGAGGTGGAGGGTTTGGCACACTTGAACCGGGCATCGTGGCCGCTGCAGCGCGGGATTGCACACTCTTTGCAAGGGTGCCTCCCGAGATCTCCGACGACGTGTTCTGTTTCAGTCCGGGCGTGCGTCCTCGATGTCGGTGCCGCCCGCCTGCCAGGGCCCAGGAGCTCGGTGGCAATGCTTCGGTGGAGCTCACTGTGGGCCCACGACACGCTGTACTGGGGGGGGGGGGGGGACGCCTGCGGACGGTTCCACTGGGGCCTTCGTCGGAGCTCCGTGTGGGGCCACGAAGCGCTGTGCTAGGTGGGGGGGGGCGCGCATGCGGGCGGTAGCACTGGGGCCGTCGGTGGAGCTCCCTGTGGGGCCACGAAGCGCTGCACTGGGTGACGCTATCAGTGACCTTCGGTGGAGCCCCCCCATGTGGCCACGAAGCGCTGTCATGGGTGGGGGGTGCGCATGCGGGCGGGAGCAATTCGCGCCGTCGGCGGCGCTCCCTACGGGGCCACGAGACGCTGCACTGGGCGACCCAACACCAAAGGATGATTCGGGAAAGTATGTATGGATTTCACGTGTGTAGGGCGGGTCGTTTTCAATCTGTGGCTCGCGCCTGAGCGCCGCGAGCACTCGATTTAAACAGATTAGGACCTTCACGGGTTGAGGGCGGGACGTTTTCAACATGTGGCTCTCGCAACAACGCCGCGCACGTTCGTCTCAAACACTTACGAGTGCTTCACGGATTGAGGGTGGTCGCTTTGAAAATGTGGCCCTCGCTTTAGCGCCGGGCACATTCTTATTTTGTTGCCAAAGCACATTACCTTACATTCACTGTGTCTAATCAGGACGCAGAAAGCAGGATGCTTCGTGACGTTGACGCCCTGAGAGCAGTGTTGTGGTACCCTTCCGGATTTTGAAAGGTTTGTCTCGCAACGGGGCGTTTCCCTCAGTGGGAGTGAATCCTTGTATGGGGCCTATGAAGTGGAAACTTGGAGGGAGGGTGTATCCCAATATCGCTGATGAGTCTTGGGTTTACACTGGTCCTCCTCCTCCTCCTACTCCCCATCCGTCCCCTCCTCCATCGTCCTCCTCTTCGTGTTCCTCTTCGCTCTCTTCCTCCTCCCTCCCGCTCATCCTGAAACGTCTGGCTGCCCGCTCATCATTCCTTCCCGCCTCCTCCTGCGCCCCTCCCCCCCTGGCCATTCAGTCCTTGTAGCCTCCCCCTGAGGTGAACACCCTCTCCAACTCCTCCCCCTCCTCCTCCTCGTCCTCTTCCAATTGCTCCTTCTCCTCTTTTGTTTTTTCCTCCCCCTCCTTCACGTCTTCAAATATCGTCCTCAGCGTCGGCTTCGTTGTCACCGTTAGCATCATCATCACCACCATCACCATTAGTATCATCATCATCATCATCATCATCATCATCATCATCATCATCATCATCATCATCATCATCATCATCATCATCATCATCATCATCCCTAGCATCATCATCATCATCATCATCATCATCATAATCATCATCATCATCATCATCATAATCATCATCATCATCATCATCAGCATCATCATCATCATCATCATCATCATCATCATCATCATGATCATCATCATCATCATCATCATCAACAACATCATCACCACTAACACCAACGACATCGTCATCAGTACCAACACTACCATCCTCGAATTCCACATCAGCATCACCAGTGCACGCAACATCACCATCGTAGTCGTCATCATCGTCATAAGTATCGGCAGCGACATTCTAATAACCAGCAGCATCATCACCATCATCACCCTCAGCGTCAACATCATGGACATCAACATAATCTCATCATGATTCACACATTCGATATTTGTATCATCATCGACACTGTCATCATCAGCATCGTCGGCGGTAACATCATCAGCAACATCAGCATCAATATCACCCGCACCATCGGCAACATCAACATCACCCTGGCATCGTTACCATTATCAGCACCATCACCATCATCAACATAATCACCACCATCATCAGCATCATCAACATCAGCATCGCCATTTCCGTCATCTTCATCATCAGCATGGTCGGCGTCGGGATGGTGATGATGATGATGATCATTCATCATCATCAGCATCAGCATCTGCATCATCATCATCATCATCATCATCATCATCATCATCATCATCATCATCATCATCATCAGCGGCAGCATCAGCATAAGCATTAGCATCCGCATCAGCATCAACATCACCATCACCATGACCATCGTCATCGCCATCCTTTCCTTCCCTTCTCCCTCCTCCTCCTCCTCTTCCTCTTGCTTCCCTTCCCTCCCCCATCCTCGTCTTCGTTCCCCCCTTCCGGGAGTCAGGGGCCATCTTTCCTCCTCCGACTCTTCCCCCTCCTAAGCCCAACCCATGGTGCTCTAACTCCTGTTGCTTCTGCGCCTTCTCCCCCTCCTTCTCCATCATCCCTGACTGCTCACTGCTCCTCTCTCCAACCTGCTTAATTGTGTCTCCTCCATCCTGCATCCTTCCGTGTCTCGCCTGCTGGCTCCTGCATCTTTCCGTCTTGCCCCCCTCATCTCTTCCCTTCTCCCCATTCGCCTCCCTCTTAACACGCTCCTCCTGCCCGCGTATGCTTTTCATCCGGATCCCTCGTCTCGGTGCATGCCTCCTTCTCCTCCTCCTCCTCGTTCTCCCTCACGCTTGCTGCCCAGCCTCCCCCTTCCTCCTCATTTGTCCTCCCAAGCATCGGCCTCCCCCTTACTTATCTGTTCTCTTTCCCATCAGTTCCTCCCCCTCCTCCGTGCTCAGCATGCATATATTGCGCCTACTTGTCCTACCCGTCCCTCCTGCATCCCGCTTCCTCTCCTCCACCCTCGCCCGCACTGTCCGTTTACTCGCCCTTCTCTACCTCCCATCGACATCCACCCACCAACTGCCACCCAATGAGGCCCCACGAACCAGAAGCACCCTCCATCCTCGCTCCTGGCTGTCATTCTCCACCCCTCTCCCCGTCAGGACTCCTCCCCGTCGCCCACGCAGAACGGTCGGCAGGGCGCGCCCGGGCGCGCCTCGCGTCCGACATCCGCACCACTCGTGTCCTCCCCGAAGGGTTGACATCTGCCATAGCTTCGAGGGTGGAGGGCGGTTTCGAAAATATGGCGCCCGCCGAAGCGCCGCGCGCGCTCGCCTTCAAAAGAGTTGCAGAAGTTGCCTTTTGGGGGGCAGGGCGTTCTCAAGACGTGGTCGTCGCCTCCGCGCCGCACGCCTCCGTGTGAAGAGTTCCAGCAGCTTCACGGATGGAGGGCGGGCGGTCTTCAGAATGTTGCTCTCGCCGTAGTGCCGCGCGCACGCGTCGCAACCAAAAAACGAAAACAGTTTCAAGCATGGAGGGCGGTTCTTTTTCAACACGTGGCGCCTGCCTCAACGCCACACGCATCCTTCTTGTAAGTATTATTCCGGCCGGACCTCCGTACAATTGCCGGGTCACTGAACAAAACCATTGTTTTGTGCGAGTGTATTGCATGGCGCCGCCTGGCCGGAAACTGAAACATTCCCCGTACAAAAAAATAAGAATCGCTGCTCGCGTGCTGGTGACGCCCTTGTCGCTGTGGGCTCTGCAAAGCGCAGGGGGTGGCCGAATATGCTGGGACATCGCTGCGATTCTGACGTTCGTCAAACGTGCGTTTGATTCGCCCATGTCGTCCAGCCCCCCATCTGAACCAGAAAAGCTGTTTTTTTAGACATCCTCACGAGTCCTTCTTAAACTGGCCACGGCGTGGAGGTGACGCTGGCGGTGTGCTGCCCGTGCCGAGGCGAGAGCGCCGTTTGGACGGACTTTCGGCCATTGCACGGAAGTTCGGCACGCATAGCAGCAGCATTTTCAAGCATCCGTATGTTGAAGTCCCACGCACGGACTTCTGGCACGACTTAGGATGATCACGACTCAATTAGCACGTTGATTCGCCGTACTGTAGTCCCAGGAGCGATGTTTTTCCACGATTGTGGATTCTCAAGCGGTTGTCTTCCAATGGGGCACTTCCCGTTGCGACACTAAAGCTCACATGGCTAGCTATGCAGAAGGGACTTCGAATGAAATTTTACTGCAACATCGTTGATCCGCTTTGAGTTTCCACAAGTCTTCCTCATCCTCCTCTCCCTCCTCCTCTCCTTCCTCCTCCTCCTCCTCATCCTCCTCTTAGTTCTCTCATTTGCTCCTTTTCATCCTCCGACCTCCTCATCATCTTCCTGTCTCCTTTCTCCTCGCCCTTTATCGGCCTTATAGCCCTCCTACTCTTACCATGATCTTCCACTGCCCTCTCCTCTTCCTTCCTCCCTCCTCTCTTCTCATCCTCTTCCTTGTTATAGGTCTGGTCCTCCCCTGGGCGGAAGGCCGAAAGCCCACCGAAGTGTGATCCCACTCACCTGCCATATCACGCGCCCAGGGGAACATCATGGTTAATCGGCGGACGAGCTACGATCGGAGTTGCCAATCACACAGGTATGCCGTGGCACGCAAGTGCGATAACGCTTCCGCCGCAGGGTGCAGTGGCGGCAAATGTGCCAACTTCGAGCAGGGTATCTACAAAGAAATGCGGGGGGACTCGTAAAGCAAGATAACCAGGGACGCGGATCCGAATCCTCATTGAGATCACACGGCGCCTTCATACCTATACGACCACCCTTCGGGTGATAAGGACATTGTCTGTGGGGGGGGGAGACTGGTGGCAACTGCGACGACTGTGACGGTGACGATGCGGGTGATGTGCTCACGAGTTGGCGACGATGCATGAAGACGACACCGGTGAAACCATTGGGCCACAAACGGCGCTGCATCGGGACACCATTGCGACACCATCGCGACACCATCGAAACACCATCGGACGGAGCACCTGAATGCACTGCTGAGGCAAGTAAAGAACACCATCGCGACCCACGGTCTATCGACTATTCTCACAATCCACCGCGCAATATATCCCACTATCTGTGTAGCGATCTCGCTACCAACCTCGCAATGGATCCCACTATCTATCAATGAGTGCCACTATCATTCGGAAATTGCGTAACCACCGCCATCGCAGAAAAAAACTGCCACCACCGACACCACCGCCATCGTCATCCCACTATCGATCTATCGACGCGAGACACCGCGACACAGTACAGAACAATATACTAGGCCACAGGGAACCACGAGACACAACGCGACACCACGGACAAAAGACACGATGGATTCCACGATCGATCCCCCTGTGTCGATCAATATAACTATCTATCGACATTACAATCGCTCTCACTTTCAATCTCACTATCGATGTCACTACCGATCTCAATATCGATGTCACTCAACCGCTCTCGCAATCGATCTTACGATCGACCTCACTATCGACCTTCACGGGCCACCACGGGACATCGCGGGAAATCGCGCCACGGGACACCACGGGAACCCACGGGACACCACGTCACACCACGGGACACCGGCAGGACACCCCCAAGCCACTGCCGGCGAACTGGGGGGAGGAGAGACATTGAGCCTGGTTTCGCAAAGGGCGCCATCCTCCCTTTCGCCCACCCACAGAGCTTCGCCTCGCCCGCCCGCGGGGGGGGGCTCGCCGTTTCACTGCGGTCTCACCCCCAGTCTGCGATCTACACTGGAAGCGCGTACTCAACGGGATCTGTCGTGTCGGGGAAAATGTTGGCCAAGGTCGGTGGCGTCGGGGCTACATGACAGCCCACCTGGTGTCGTCGCAAGAGCGCCAGGAACTCCTCGTACGGCATCTTCGCGCACCGCTCCTCGGCCGTCTTCTCCTGGGGTGCCCCATCCACCTCCTCGTCCTCCTCCTTCTCCTCCTCCTCCTCCTCCTTCTCCTCCTCCTCCACCTCCACCTCCTCCTCCTCCTCCTCCTCCTCCTCGTCCTCCTCCTCCTCCTCCTCCTCCTCCACCTCCTCCTCGTCACAATCACCTCCTCGAACTCCCCCCCTCCCCAGGTCTTCGCTCCTCCGGCCTGTGCCACGTGGGACCCTATGGACGGGGACCTGTGGGCCAGGGCTTCGACCTCTGGCTGGCCCGATTGGTAGAACCCATGTGGATGGATTGGTGGGATCCTGCGTACTCCAGATTTCGTAATAAAAGGGAGGGGGTCTGGACCCTCCCAGACGAGCCATTTCAGACCTCCCCCCGTGGGAGAACCCTCCAAAACATCGTCCCCAGACCCCCCCAGGCCCTCCAAGATAGCCTGGAAGAGACCCCCCCGAAAGGAGACCCCCCTCCCTTTATTACGAAATCTGGAGTATTCAACCCTGTGGATGGGGCCGCCCCGGCGTGACATTACGGTTTGGACCGCCTGGGTGGGGCCCTACACCGTATGGATGAGATCCCGGTTCCTGTGGGGACACAAGCGCCTTCCTCTCACATGCGCGGGACACTGTCACGACTGTTGAGGCGAAGTAGGATGCCCTGATTGCAGACACAATTTGGAGAACAACATGCTAAACTGGAAAGCTTGCAACATAGAACGGAAGATCCGTCGACACGCTCACTGGTACTGGTACTGGTACTGGTGGAAGGGAATGTAGGCCTAAAGGCCGCCCTTCGTCTCCCCAGCAGGACCCGGACCCCGGACCCCAACCCCGGAGGGGTGAAGTGCGCCGCGACGAGGCGGGGGCGGGGACCCCGTGCCGGGAGAGGCACGAGGGGGAGCCCGATCCTCCGCCCCACCGCGACGGACCCCACCCCGAAAGCCCCCAGAGCAGAAGAGGTGAGGGAGGGAGAAAAGACCAGGAGTGACGAGGCGGAGAGATCCCCTTGGTAAACGGAGCCCCATACTGGGTGTACCAGGGTCAAGGACCGTACCATGAAGGCGCCTCATCGGAATATCGGGCCTTGCGACGCCCGTCCTGGAAGAACATGCCGATGATTGAGGCACCAGCAAGAAATCGAATATTGGCACTCAAGACAGCTTCGCATGCACACCTTCAGAAGCGCACGACACGCACTGTGCGCCGACAGTTCCACACACACACACACACTCACCGCCTTCAACCTGGAGCGCCCATACGACCTTCAACCCGGAACGCCCTCAGGACCGTATCTCAGCTGATGGTGTGCGAGCGGAACTCCAACAAGGCATGTGCCGTTGTGAATTCTAGCCCGTCCGGCAAACCTCCCCGCGACGTGCGTCCTCCCCGCCTGTCGGTCAGGAAAAGGGTGCAAGGCCCCTCGCCGCCAGGGGTGCAAGACCCCCCACCCGAGGAGGCGGTGCAAGGCCACCTCCCAGCGCAAAAGGGTGACCCCAGAGGGCGACGACGACCCGACTGACAGGCGAAACACGCGTACTCCCCAAATGACCACTCCGGCATCTGCCGCCCCCGACCACGAATGCCCCTGGACCTCCCCGCCCGCCCCCCATCCCCCCCCCACACACCCCAATCCAGACGGCACGATACCCGAAAAGGGTCGATTTGCATCAGCGCGGCACCACGGAGAGACGCCTTAGGATCGGCCCAGAAGACCCGCGCGAAGACAGAACCAGAGTCTGCCAGCCCCCGGTGATCAGGCGGCAGCCAGCCTTACGCTACCCGGCGTACGGGGGAAGATTCAAAAGAATCCAACCGCCCCCGCACGCACATGGCAGCGAGTCGTGCCCTCCCGCCCCCGCGCAAGTTCGAAGCGACACGTCGCGGTTTGAAACAAATGAGGGAGCCGCAGCCAAGTGCCAGAGCAGGGGGTCTCCATTCCACTCCGCACCCGGCCACGCACTACACCATGGGGGCGACTGCGGGGGCCACTCAGGCCGAGGGGAACCTGGGGGCCCCCCGTCCTGGGGTTGGCCGCCCTCGAGCGCTGGCCCACGTGTCAATCGGCACTGTACCCCGAGCACCCTCGGGCGCCCAAGAGGCGTTGCCCCCGGCCCAACCGGGCGGTTTGGGCACTCACGGGCCTGGAGAGGCGCCGTATCGTGCAAAGAGCTCCCGACGGGAAGCAAAGAAGCGCGCAGCCCCCGCCCAACAGTGCTCCCGTCCGACTCGGCGGTCTGTGGACGTGCCAGCGTAGCTGGCTAGGCCACGCCCGGCACCGCGGCCCCGGGAGCAGGGCGTAGGCCGGTGAGAACTACGGGCGCGCCCCCCAACGCCATACCCAATGCTTGGACGTGGCACTTCTCTCCGCAGACCCGAAACCCGGCACGCACCAAACCTAGCACACCTTCCACGCCGCGCAAAACACACAAGCACATACATACGTGTCAAACGCGCGCAACACACAAATTCGCGCACGCGTGCGCAAAAACACTCTACCCGTCTGTTGCCAATATTCGTAGTTCCGCCGGTGTATGAACAGTTATTACGACATTCTGGCGGCAGTGAGAACTCTAGCGCATCGGCAAACTAGAGGCACATCGAATCATTAGTGCAGCACAAACTTGAGGAATGAGCATGCTACGCCTACGAAAAGCGACAAGCAAGCTAGACGCACCCTGAGGTGAACTACCACATGCAAGCTCAAGGCCACGGCTGGAAGAGAGGCAAGCAAACACAATCCGTCGTAAACACAAGCCAATGTTGGGCCTACGATGATTGGAATTCGGGTACTCTGGAAACAAGCTAGCACACTACAAAATCGACAGGCAATTCAGACGAGCACAAGCGACTGGCACGATGACGGCGAGAACATGGCAACATGGAGGCGCTCGAGGAGGCTAGCTGGAAAGCAAGCGATGCACAGTCAGGTGGCAGTCGAACAGAAAGCTACCATTAGCAACCCTGGAACAGTGCACGTGCATGCGGCAGGGCTACCTCAGCGAGCAGTCGTGGCGTGCCCAGGGGAAGCAGGGGCGGTGCCACGATGAGTCCGACCACGCGTGCTGACACCCTCATGTTTGAGAACTCCATGCGCAGCTCCGCGCTGCGCGGGCGTTGATCGGTGAGGGGCGTGGTCTCCCCTGCCTCTAGAGGCATCGGCGTCCACGGCTGCCTCCATCGGAGCTCGAATCTGCCAGCCCCAGAACTGCCCTCGCTACTATACTGTGTGGCGGGGGCCGTGGCGAGACAAATTGATGCCCAATGCGAACGGGGGATGACGCACAACGGTGCTCCCCAAAGCCGGCGCAAAACAGCCCGCCGCGGGTGCAGAGTTTCTCAGGCCAGTAACGGTGGGTCGCGGGACGGTCGCGGGGCGGGTCGCGGGCTGTGGGTTGGCGGGTCGCGGGTGGGTCGCCGGGCGGGCCGCAGGGCGACGACGACAAGACAACGACACTGGGTGGGCCGCGGGGGGCCGCGGGTGCGTCGCGGGTGGGTCGCGGGTGGGTCGCGGGTGGGTCACGACGACGTCGCAGGATAGAGGGCGGGTCGCGGGCGAGCTGCGGGACCCGCTGCCATCATCCGCGGGCCCAGGGACAGCGCCGGAGGCCAGCAGGCCCGCCGGCTCCTGCGGCGGCTGCCTCGGAGGCGGGCCCGCGCGCCGGGACGGCGAGGCCGGAAGCCTCACGAGGGACAGAGGCCGAGGCCCGCGCGTCCGAGCACCACCGACAAGAACAAGGCTGAGCGGCGCCCGTGGGGCACAGCGGAGTGTGCCTCGGACACCGAGCCCGCGGAGAGGTGGAGGGGCGAGTGCGGGCTTGCGTGGCGTGTGCGTCGCGCCACCGTGTCGCGGCAGGACGTCCCGAGGGCAAGGGATGGCACGGCGATGGTGCAAAATTAACGGGCGAAGAACGGTATAAAATAAACTTTTTCGCTGTCGGGGGCGCCTGTCCCTGGGCGGCCCCGACAGCGAAAAAGTTTATGTTATACCGTTCTTCGCTCGCTGACAAAAGGGTGAGGGGAAGAGGGTGGAGCAGGTGGAAGGAGGAAGGATGAAGCTGAGGTGGACTGGCAGGCCGCTCTCTCATTGCAGCGCGAGCGCTCCCCCCCTGCCCCCCCCCGCGAGTCTCCTCTCGAAGGTCCAGCGCCAGCAGCGAACTGGACACCGACAGGGTCGAGGCTGACTCCAGCACGACCTGGCGGAGGCCGGCTTACCCACCTCCTGGGTGAGGAGACATGCCGGCTACTTCGGGCTTCGCAGGCCCATCCCACCTTGGAGGGTGGGTGATGGGGCTGAGGCACCATGGCACAGGAGGGATAGAGATAGGCTAGAACCCATACTGTTCATACTCGCCATAATGCAAGATTGCCAGCCACGCCCCTCCCCCCCTCCCCCCCGGGGTCACGTCACAATTCGCGCCAGCGCCGTCTGCGAAACAAACCATCCCCAAGCATTCCAACACGGCGCCAGCGCGAACCGTTCCGTTACCGGCCCAAGGACCCAACCAGAAGCAATCCAGAGCATCGCCCCGACATGGGCGCGGGGACGCATGCGTGCCCTGCCACTGCGGCCTTCGGTGGAGCTCCCTATGGGGCCACGAAGCGTGCGAGGGATGTGCCGAACTGGACATGACGCCCACATTTCGGCCTCTGGGGCCTTCGGTGGATCTTCCTATGGGGCCACGAGACGCTTGAGGGGTGTGCCGCAACGTGCGTGACGCCTACGCGTGGACGTTGCCTCCAGGGCCGACGGTGGACGTTCCGATGGGGCCACGAAACGTTTGAGGGTGTGCAGAAAAGGCCGTGACGCTCACATGTGGAGGGCCCCTCTAGGGTCTTCGGTGGAGATCCCTATGGCGGCACGAAGCGCGCAAGTTCTGTATGCGGGACGGATGCGACGCCCCCGTGTGGACAGTGCCTCTGGGGCCCCTTCAATGGACCTCCCTCCGGGGCCACGAAACGTTTCAGGGGTGTGCCGAAGACGGTTTGACGGGCACATGTGGGCGGTGCCTCTGGGGCCTTCGATGGAGCTGTGCTGGGCGCGACGCCCATATGTTGACGGTGCCTCTGGGGCCTTCGGTGCAGCTCCCTGTGGGGCCACGACGCGTGTGAGAGATGTGCCGAAATGGGCGAGACGTCCAACTGCGGGAGGTGCCTCTGGGGCCTTCGGTGAGGGCCACGAGTCGTGGGAGGGATTTGCCGAAACGAGCGCGACGCACACGTGTGGACGCTGCCTCTGGGGCCTTCGGGAGAGCCCCGTATGAGGCAACGAGACGTGTGAGCGATGTGCCGAAACGGGCGCGACGTCTAAATGTGGACGGTGCCTCTGGGGCCTTCGGTGCAGCTTCCCCTGGGGCCATGCAGCTAGGGGATGTGCCGAAACGGGCGCGACATCCACATGTGGACGCTGCCTCTGGAGCCTTCGGTGGAGCTTCCTGTGAGGCAAAGAAACGTACGAAGGTGTGCCGAAACGGCCGGGGCGCCCACATGCGGACGGTGCCTCTGGGCCCTTCGGTGGAGCATGGGGCTGCGACACGTGCGAGGGGTGTGCCGAAACGGGCGCGACATTGACATGTGGACGGTGCCTCTTGGGCCTTCGCTGGAGCTCCCTATGGGGCCACGAGACGTGTGAGGGATGCGTCGAAAAGGGCATGCGGAGGGAGGGCAGAGGCAAGGATGGGAGGAGAGGGCAGCGAGGCGCAATCCCTGTAAGACACAACGCGGGTGCATGTTGCTCGATGCGCGCAGCCCGCTGTGCTTCCTAGCCTGGGACGCACGGCTAGCATGGGGCATGCAGGGGGCTGGGCAGCGGACCGGCGGGAGCGATGCAGGACTACTCCAGATTTCGTAATAAAGGGAGGGGGGTCTCATTTCGGGGGGGTCTCTTCCAGGCTATCTTGGAGGGCCTGGGGGGTCTGGGGACGATGTTTTGGAGGGTTCTCCCACGGGGGGGGGTCTGAAATGGCTTGTCTTGGAGGGTCCAGACCCCCTCCCTTTTATTACGAAATCTGGAGTAGGCGTGGGGCGGGGGACGGAACAAAAACAGCAGCGTCGCGCGGCAGGGCGGAGGCGGTGGATCCAACGGGGTCTGGTGGTCTGGTGAGGGCGGGGCAGCGTCGCCCGTCCAAGCCGGCCTGACCGAGATGCAGCACCAGGGGCGGGGGGGGGGGCGAGCAGGAGCAGGACATTACCAGCCTGGAACATATCCCTATCCCTATGCTGGGCACCTCCTCATCACGGTGCCAATCTCAGGGGTTCCCTTCTTTTTTTTGAGGGCGGATCCCTGAGATTGTCATCGCCTTTTGGCGTGCCCATCCTAGGGATAGGGACACGTTGGAGGCTGGTAATGACAGGAGCACGGCGGGAGGAGGACGAGGTGGAGCGGCGGGCGCCGGGGCAGGAGCAGGACGGCGAGAGCGAGGAGGAGCAGGGGCGCCCTGGGCAGGGAGGGGGGCGCAAAGCGGCGGCGCGCGCACCCTCGGACCCCGCGCGGGGCGCCGGCCCGAGGCCCGAGGATACCGCGCCGCACGCGAGCGGTAGACCTCGCACCCCCGACAACTCCGCGGCCCTTCGAGCCGACGACTCCTTTTTGAAGGGGCCCACAAACACACAAATAAGTACACACAAATAAAAAGATCCCCCATATGTTCCCCATATGTTCTGGGCTTTTGCCTTCCCCCCCACTTCCCAGATCTTCCCATCTGTTCTGGGAATCGCCTATTAATTGTGTCTGTGATTTTCCCCCTCCTGAAACTCCGCGGCCCTCCGAGCCGACGACTCTTTCTGAGCTCTCCGAGCCGCCGGCCCCCCCGCGGTGCGGCCGCCGCGAGCGCGCCGAGGGCGCCCCGGCGCGGGCGCCCGAGCGGTCACAGCAGGGTCTCCCGCAGGAGCTCGCGCATGGCGCCCCAGGACCGCTCCGCCGCCCCGGCGCCGCGGTCCGGCGGTCGCCACCGAGAGGGCCAGGGAGGAGCGAAAGGTGCAGGGCACGAGCAATCCAGCTCTAAACGTCTGACGCGGGAGGCAGCTGCAGGTATCTAGCAAGCGAGCTCCTGTTCCACCACACACGTTGTGTTGCCACACATGAAGTGGTGCAATTAGTGGGTCTTCGCAGTAAACTCTCGAATCCACTGCTCGCGAAATCATCCCACCCACCCACCAGGGTGCAAAATGAGTGGTGCAAGCTACGTGGTGCAACATATGTCATTGATTCTATGTGGTCCAACCTACGTAGTGCAAGGTGCAAGCCATGTGGCGCCATCTATGTGGTGCAGATGATTTTAACCCATGATGTGACACATCCTACCCTCTTGCAAACATCCGACCCACCCACCCGCAACTTGGTTTGCAAAACCTTTTAAGACCGACTGCGACGACACCGACGAAAACGACTACGACGACACCGACGACGTCTCCGACGACTTCGACGACGACAACGACGCCGACGACGAAGAAGACGACGACGACGACGCCAACGAAGACGACGACGAGGGAGGAGGAGGGACGACAACGGCGACAACGACGACAACGACGACAACGACGAGGGAGGAGGGAGGACGGCGACGACGCGAACGACGAAGAAGGAGGAAGGACGGCGACGCCGACGACGACAACGACGAGGGATGAGGGAAGACGACGACGACAACGACAACGACGACGACGGCGACGAAACGACGACGACGACGACGGAGGAGGAGGAAGGACGACCACGGCGACAACGACGGAAACGACCACGACGCCAAAGAGGACGACGACGACGAACACGAGGAAAGACAGAGGACGACGTAGGCGACGACGACGACGACGACGCGGGAGGAGGGAGGACGGCGACGACGACGACGACGACGACGCAAGAGCGCGCGCGCACGCTTTTGTTGATAATCCGTGTTGCGAAACCTTATGTTTTTGAAGGTTTTTTGGACACACGATTTTGAAATCCTTTCGGAACCGATGGGTTCTGAAGGTTTTCGGGGTACGCGCGCGACGACGCGCGCGTCTGCACTTCGTCTCATTTTTTGCAGAGGATTCTCGCGACGGTACACGCGCAAGGGCGTTCGACAGATTTCGACATGCGCGCGCGCGCGAAACCCGTTTAATAGCATGTTGTAAAAATCCTGAAAAAAAACAATGGTTTTCTCAAGATTTCGCAAGAGCTCGCGCGGAAGCTTTCTTAGCAAATCAGTGTTGCGAAACTCTGTGTTTTTGTTTGTTTTTTGGGAACTCGATTGCGAAATCCTTCCGGCACCGAAGGTTTTTGGAGGATTTCGGCATGCGCGCGCGACGACGCGCGCGTGTGCACTTCGTCCCATTTGTTGACAGGGATTCGTGGACAAGTGTTATGTTAGAACAAAAAATTTCACCGCACAGTGTTTTTTACCAGGGAACCTCACGGGGGGGGCACCCGCTGGCCTGGGACATTGTGATTTCATACTTAGGATGGACATGTGGTCAGAATCATGTACGATTTACATACCCGAAAGGGGGACCGAGGACGCCGGGGGGGGAGAGTCTTTTCAGAGAGGAGAACCAACGGCCGGCAGCGACGAGGCGGCGACGTAGCGGCGACGGCAACAACAAGGCGGTGGATCCGGCACTGGAGCCCAGACGATGGACCCGACACTGGAGCCCAAACGACGGGCGGCGACGAGGCGGCGACAGGGCGGCAACGGCGCCAACAAGGCAGCGACAGGGAGCCCAGTTGCTTAGGAAATTAACCTGGCGAAGGGCCCAACCATGTGCAGTTGTGCATGCGATCCTTGCTGGTATCGCCATAGGGGGAATCTCCTCATGGGGCCATGACGCATGCGAAGTGTGTGTGTGTGTGTGTGTGTGCCGATGCGCGGGGCGCTGCTACTGGGGCTTTACGCGGAAACCACTGTTGGGCCGCGAAGCGTGTGAAGTGTGCCGCAATGAGGCGGGGCAGCCACTGGGGCCTTTCGCGGAGCTCCTGATGAGGCCACGGAGCGCTGTGGTGGGTGGGGGGGAACACATGCGGACACCGCCACTGGGGCCTTCGATGGAGCTCCCGAAGGGGCCACGAAACGTGGTTCAAGGCTAAGGGTGCGCATGCGAATGCAGCACATGGGGCATTCGGTGGAGCTCCCTATGGGGCCACGGCGCGCTGAGATGGGTGGGGGAAACGCATGCGGACACCGCCACTGGGGCCTTCGGTGGAATTCAATATGGGGCCACAGAACGGCTGTGCTGGGTGGGGGAACCGGATGCGAGGGCAGCCACAATGGCCTTCGGTGGAGCTTCCGATGGGGCCACGAAGCGCTGTACTGGGTGGGGGAAGCGGATGCGCCTTCGGTGGAGCTGCCTATGGGGCCACGAAGCGCTATACTTGGTCGGATAACCGCCTGCGAGTGAAGCCACTGTGGCCTTCGGTGGAGCTCCCAAATGGGGCCACGAAGCGCTGCACAGTTTGGGGGTCCCTCAGGCGAGAGCAGCCACTGGGGCCTTCGGTGGAGCTCCCTATGGGGCCACGAAGCGATGTACTGGGCGGGGGTACCGCATGCGAGAGCAGCCATTGGGGCCTTCGGTGGAGCTCCCGATGGGGCCACGAAGAGCTGTACAGCGTGTGGGTCCCACATGCGACAGCAACCACTGGGGCCTTCGGTGGAGCTCCCTATGGGGCCACGAAGCGTGTACTGAATGGGATTCCCGCGTGCGAGAGCAGCCACTGGGGCCTTCGGTGGGACTCCCTGTGGGGTCACGAAACGCTGGTACTGGGTGGGGGAGACGCGTACTGATGAGGACAAGGCAAGGTGGGAAGCTCCCTATGGGGCCACGA
Source organism: Prorocentrum cordatum (assembly GCA_963575745.1). Taxonomy (NCBI): domain Eukaryota; class Dinophyceae; order Prorocentrales; family Prorocentraceae; genus Prorocentrum; species Prorocentrum cordatum. Next base: position 622,710 of record CAUYUJ010000281.1, read on the forward strand.
ACCGCTGTACAGCGTGGGGGTCCCGCATGCGAGTGAAGCCACTGTGGCCTTCGGTGGAGCTCCCTATGGGGCCACGATGCGCTGTACAGCGTGGGAGTCCCGCATGCGAGAGCAGCCACGTGCGGGTACATCTGATATGTGGTTTCCATAATTTTGTCGCCCCTCTGTGCGCACGCAGAGACGTGATCTTCTGACCCTGGTCAATCCAGACCCGGGTCAGCAAGAAACCAAAAACTGCAATGCAAGAAAAAAACTGCAACGCAGGTCTTCGCAAACCCGGGTCAGCCAAATGCACGGCCGCCTCGCGGCCACGAGCGGCTCGCTAACCCGGGTCAGCCAGAGAGGGTCTTCGCAGGATCCTGCAGGATCCGGTGCCCTGGCTGACCCCCGTTTGCACTGACCCCCGTCTCTCATAGGCCCCGATCGGTCTCATTTACGCATGGCTCCGGCTTGTTATAACGAGTTGTTTTGTTTAAGTTGACGCAGCTCCTCGTCCTCAGCATGCGTCTCGTCGTTACTTTCGTCATCTTGTTGGTCCCTGCCCAGCCTGGGCTCCAGATTATGTTTTTGGTTAGGCGGTGCTCGTTTATGTAATTTGCTGCCAGACAGTGTCGCTCGAGCGCCTGATGTGCATGAGCTCCAAAGCTTAATGTCTGAGCTTCTGCGGCACAGGTCTGGTCGTTCCGTCCTGGCCGCTGTTTTTTCGTGCGTGCCGCTTGCCTTTCACGACTTGCGCCATTTTCGAAATTGGCATCCAGCTGCCTAGTGCTGTCTCCTTGTCGTCGTATTGTCTCGTTCCGTGTTTCAGTCCTCTTTTTTTGTTGTTGTTCCTTTCTTTTTTCATGGTTTTCGGTATCTTTCTTGCCTGTTGTTTTTTGGTTTAACACATCACACGCCTTGCTACATTGCGTTTCTCACGACCTGTGAACTGTCAGAGGAGACTGAACAACTGGACCTATGGGGCCACGAAGCGCTGGGCAGCGTGGGGGTTCACGAAACGTGTGAGGCGTGTGCCAAAATGAAGGAGGCGGGGGAGAAGGACAGAGGAGGGGAGAGGAGGAGACACGGGGCGCCGCCTCTGCAAAACGAGGGCCCAAAGTCCACATGATGGCTGGGGAATAAGCCCAAGTACAAGCAGTGGCTGTGCATCTCACCAATATGAAGGGGCCCTGAGATACACAAATAAATACACACAAATAAAAAGATCCCCCGTATTTTCCCATATGTTCTGGGTTTTCGTCTTCCCCCCCACTTCCCATATTTTCCATATTATTCTGGGGAATCGGCGATTCATTGTGTCTGTGTGTTTTTCCCTACCTAGGCTCTGCCTAGAAGGGTTCCTACTCTCTTTGCTTAAAGGGCCGGGCAGTGCTAACCGCCCCGGGCGGTTCCCCCAGTCCCCGCCCCGCGGTTCCCCCGGTCCCCTGGGAGCTTTAGCTTTAGCTTTAGCTTAGCTGTGACTTTAGCTTTAGCTTTAGCTTAGCTTTAGCTTAGCTTTAGCTCAGCTTTAGCTTAGCTTTGGCTTAGCTTTAGCTTAGCTTTAGCTTAGCTTTAGCTTAGCTTTGGCTTAGCTTTAGCTTAGTTTTAGCTTAGCTTCAGCTTAGCTTTAGCTTAGCCTTAGCTTAGCTTCAGCTTAGCTTCAGCTTAGCTTTAGCTTAGCTTTAGCTTAGCTTTAGCTTAGCTTTAGCTTAGCTTCAGCTTAGCTTTAGCTTAGCTTTAGCTTAGCTTTAGCTTAGCTTTAGCTTAGCCTTAGCTTAGCTTTAGCATATATATATTTAGCTTTAGCTTTAGCTTTAGCTTAGCTTTAGCTTAGCTTTAGCTTAGCTTTAGCTTAGCTTCAGCTTAGCTTTAGCTTAGATGTAGCTTAGCTTTAGCTTAGCTTCAGCTTAGCTTCAGCTTAGCTTCACTGCTACTACTAGTGCTGCTTTCCTAGGGGCTCCAACTCCTGGGTAGGGTCGCACTGGGAGAATTTCCCTCCTGACAACAGACACAGGGAACCAGAAAGACCATCAGATAACAACCGTGGGGCCTCCCCTGGGGGAGGCACGCGCCGGGCACGGGGCAACCACGCGGAGCGACCGCGAGACCACCCTGACGGCACGTACCGGCCCCCCCGCGCGCGGGGCGGGGGGGGGGCGCAGACAGTCTGACGCAGATGTGCAAGGGGCCCCCCTCGCACTCGCAGAGCTCAAGGGGCCCCAGGACACACAAAGAAATACACACAAATGAAGAGATTCCGCATATGTTCACATAGTTTCGGAGTTTTGGTCTTCCCCCCACTTCCCATATTTTCCAATATTTTCCTGGGGATCGTCGATTGATTATGTCTGTGTTTTTTTCTCTCCTGAATAGCGTTGCCTCGCTCAAATGCGCGAGCCGAACGAAGACCAGAATGGCTTCAAGTCTCTGTCACGTCTGGTTCGCCTTCCCATCTGACGTGATTCTTGCGGGTTTCTGGGGGGGGGCTCTTCAAAGCTCAGGGGGAGTGGCGAAGGGGGCCGGGAGGAGGCTTCAGTGGCGTGCTTGTTTCTTACATTCGCGAACTTCGGGAAGTGTTTTGGGGGGTCTCTGTCGGAGGGTTGAGAGGAAGGAGGATGAACCTTGAGAGATTCTAGAGGCTTCGAAAATGTCCTGGGGGATTAGAAGTGCCCTAGGGGGAGCAATCAAGCAGAACCCTCCCTCCCAAATAAACACAAAATATTCCACATATCAACTATTGTTTTAGGGAAAGAAAAAGAAGCCTCCGGTGCAGGGTACTCCATGGCCTCGACGACCTAAGAAAATCAAAGGCAGCCAGGGGACAACTTCTGTGAAATCCAGACATTAAGAGAGCCGCCCCACTCGCAGGAAAATCCTGGGCAACGCCCCCCCGAGAGGCCCGTTGGCCGCGAAGCCCTCTGGGATCCCACGGCGAGACGGACGCCTGGTCATCTTGAAGGTCTGCTTGGGTGTTCCTGAGGCCCTGGCCCTCATGGTGGCCACGGCGGCCGACCGCGGCTCTGGCGTCGTATCCGAAACCGGGGTTGTCGTTGAGGTCCTGCGCCGGGTTCGTGAACCTGGGCGGCGCGCGCGGGGGGGCAAGGCCTCCTCCCGCGGCTTCGACCCATGCGACTTTGACGCGTATCGCCCTTGTTGGGCATCCTGCAGGGTCCTCGCGCCCAAGGCTGGGCGCAGCTCGAGAATCGGGGCTAGGACGAGGGGGGGCGTTCATTCAGGGGGGGCCTGGCTCAGAGGGGGAGGCATCGAGCTGGAATCGGCGATGCGCTGCCGACAGATCGGCGATGGGCCCCCAATAGCGAATCCTCACGCTCCTGAGCAGGGTGGGCTCAATCTGGACCATTTCGGCGATGGTTGGTCGATTGTGGGTCGATGCGCCCCCCCCGTCGATCTCCCCCCTCTGACGTTGCCCATGACAGGAAGGGCCCCCCCTCGACGGGTCCTGAGGCCAGTCTCCAGCGGACCTTGTTCGGCTTCCAGGCGAGCCCGGGCGGGCCTTCTGATAATTGAGCAGGGACCGACCGTCCCGGCATTCCTATAGCCCTACCACGACATGTTCTTAGAACCCAAAAATGTTCGAAACACAAAGACAATGTTCTTAGAACATAAACCCGATGTGCTAAAACAAGACCATCTAAACCGGAAATGTTCTAAGAACGTTTCGTGGAAACCACAAAAAGGTTCTTAGAACAGTGCTTGGCAGGGCTATAGGCTATCGGCGAGCCAGGACGCTTCGCCACTGCTTGAGAGAGGAGGCCGGGGGGGCGGGCCTCTGCAGAGCAGGCCCCCCTCTGTGGGGGGCCGGCGGCGGTGCCCCGAGAGGCCCCGGCGCCTGCGCAGATGATGGGGGCGGTGCGCGCGGCAGACCCACGAGCGCCCGCGCCGACCCTGGCCGCGCCCCTCTTGGGCCCAGCCTCGGCTGCCGCGCGGCCTCCCTGCGCTGGGCCAGGGCGGCGCGCGCGCCGACCCCGCAGCCCAGGCGCTCGGCTCTCGCGCCCGTGCTGGGCCCAGGAGAGGGGCCTCCCAGATGGGGTCGGGGTAGATGGGGTCGGAGGATCGCGCCGCCTCGCCGATACATCGACGATGCATCGGCGATGCATCGGCGATGCACTGGCGATGTATCGTCGACGCCGACGATGCATTGGCGACGTCGAGGTGAAGCAAATCAGGCTCCACATCGAGCCGCATCGGCGATGCATCGGCGATGCGGCGCGATCCTCCGACCCCATCTACCCCGACCCCATCCAGGAGGCCTAGACAGGAGCGGCTCCTGCCGCGCTCTGGCCGGGGCGGCACGGGCACCGCTGCTGCAACCCAGGCTCGGCCCGGCCGGGATCGGTGCAGGCGCGCACGCCCAGTAGGGAGAAGCATGAGGCAGGAAGGCGTTGGAAGTAGGTTGAGTTCCGTCCGCCCCCTAGGGAGGACGGGAATTGCATGAAGCCACTCGACCGTTGAAGTAGGAAGGCGCTTAAAGTAGATTGGAATATGGGGCTCCAGAAATCAGAGTGACGGGGCCGAACGGTCATCCATTGTCCCTGGGTGCGTGGCTGACTTGAGAATATGTGGTGAGGATTATGCTTGTTGCGTTGTTGTTGGTGTTGTTGTTGGTGTTGTTGTGGATGTTGTTGTTGATATTGTTGTTGTTGGTGTTGTTGCTGCTGTTGTTGTTGGTGTTGTTGTTTGTTGTCGTCGTCCCCCCCGCGACCCATCCCGCAACCCATCCCGTGACCCACCCAGCGACCCACCCCGCGGCCCACCCCGCGACCCAACCCAAGACCCACCCGCGACTCAACCGGCGACCCACCCAGCGACCCGCCAACGACCCACCCGCGACCCACCCGGCGACCCACCCGAGACCTAACCCGCGACCCATCCGCGACCCACCCGCGACCCACCCGCGACACACTTGCGACCCACCCGCGACCCACCCCGCGACCCACCCCGCAACCCACCTGCGACCCACCCGCGACCCAGCCCGCGACCCACCCCGCAACCCATCCCGCGACCACCACGCGACCCATCCCGCGACCCACCCCGCGGCCCACCCCGCGACCCAACGCACGACCAACCAGCGACTCACCCCGCGACCCACCCGGCGACCCGCCAACGATCCACCGCGACCATCCGGCGACCCACCCGAGACCACCCCGCGACCACACCCGGCGACCCAACGCGCACCCCCCCGCGACACATCCGCGACCCACCCGCGACCACCCGGACGCACACACTTGCGACCCACCCGCGGACCACCCCGCGACCCCCGCGACCACTGCGACCCACTCGCGGGATCACCCGCGACGCTTCGCGCACACCAGCGACCCATCCGACCAACTCGCGACGCCACCCGCGACCCACCCCGGACCATCCGCGACCCACCCGCGACCCGCACGCGACTTCACCCGCGACCCCCCCACCGGCCACCCGCGACCCCACTTGCGACCACCCGCGGCCCACCCCGCGACCCACCTGCGACCCACCCCGCGACCCACCCGCGACCCACTCGCGACCGATCCACATTGGTTTGAAGAAAAAATCGGCGCCTGCGGCGGGCTCGTTGTATAATTCATTAGCGTAACTTTGGCGCCTGCGGCGGGCTTCCCCAGAGTCCAGAGTCTCGCAGACTGCCGCCCTCACCGCCCCCTCACTCTTATCCGCATCTGCGGGGTGCTACGGTACCTACTTTCAACGACCGATGGGTAATTGACGACCTCCAAGCAGGAGGCAGCCTCTCCGCGCACACCCCTCCTTGGAGGAGCAAGGAGCTGAATAACCCTAGCTTCTGCGAGCTCCGTGCGGAGTCCTTTTGATCGGCGCGGAGCCCCCTTCCCTGGCGCGCGGGGCGCGCCAGGGACGGCGCTGGAGGCGCAGCCAGTGGTGCCCAGCGCGGCCCCTAAACGATGCACAGACACACCTAACCTATAGAAACATAAGAGTCGGCATACCAATAATAATACTAACTGGAAGCATCCTATTCAAATCATAATAGTACTTCAAACGGAAGAATACGAATCATGCTATTACTGCTTAAATATTACTACCCCTACTACTACGACTACTACTACTGCTGCTACTACTACTGCTACTACGACTACAACTACTACTACTACTACTACTACTACTACTACTACTA
>CAUYUJ010000281.1:628936-661436 GCA_963575745.1 Prorocentrum cordatum
CACGAGGTCATAGGTCGTAGGTCGACGGCCGACCGCCGACGCGCGAGGGCGTCGATTTGACAGATAGCTACGTATCGGACACGGCTCTTCTGAAGTATCCTAGGGCGCCTCCGCGGACGAATTCGACACAATGCCGCGCTCAAAACCATGCACTTACCCCGACGATTCCCAAGAAGCCCCCAAGAACCCCCGGGAGCCCCAAAAACACCCAGGAGCTCTGAACAGGATCTAAGAGGATATTCCCACAGTCCTCAAAAAGCCCGCAAGAAGCCCGCCAAACAGACGCGGAGGAAGAAGAACACGCATCAACAGAAACCGGCACGCAAGTGACACGTGTAGAATGGGGGCAAGCGACCCGGAAGCTGAACACGTTCTTTTCCTGCGGTCGGTGGAATGTCGTAAATACATGATAAAACATGTCAGCATGCCGTTCGCCGTGTTGTGCGATAGCTCATCGAACACAAACTGACGTGTGAGGGTATGCTTATTCACTGTCCCTGGGCGCGTGGCTGGAGTGAGGTTCTGCGGTACGGATTGTTGATGTTGTTGATTGTCGATGGTGGTGAGGATGGTGATGATGTTAGTGCTATGTGTGTTGTTGGTGGTGGTCTTGGTGTTGTTGCTGCTGTTGTTGTTGTTGTGGTTGTTAGTATTGTTGTTCTTGCTGTTGCTCGCGGAAAGAATATTTGCCTGTCCTTCCGTTTTGTGGAACCCAATGGTTGCACCTTGTCCGCGGCGTTCACTTCCAGGGACGCGCCCTATATCGCAAAATCGTCGGGCGTGCCACGCGGTACAACTACCTTCAATTGCGCATCAGACGCGCGCCACACCAGTATCAAAACCGCACGGTTGTTTGAATATATATATATATAATTGTGTATATATATATATATCGATTTATGCGTATACATGTGTGTATATAATTCTATGCACATGCACATTCAATATACATACATATGAAGATATGTACATACATAGCTACATACACGTATACACACGCGTGTATATATATATATATATATATATATATATATATGTATGCACAACAAATGGATCAGCACGGAGCGAACTAAAACGCGAGCGCTGCTCGATGATAGCCAACCCAGGACGCGGGGAAGGTCAGGCCAAGGATGGAGCAGGTTGAGGAAAGGGGGAAGCAACAGGAGGAACAGGCGTTTGGGAGGATGTAGAGGCGAGGGAGACAGGCGGGCCCTCTGAGCACGGCCGCAGGGCGTGGACTGCACATCGCGGCGGGGCAATGTCCCAGCAGGGGCGGTGGGTATTTTCATGGGGCCCTGGGAGGAATCAACATACCCACCAGGTTTCCCTGAATGACTTCGCGCTCCCAAGCTTATTGTTGCGGTTGCCTGTCGGACTGCTCATTCTTCTGTTTCTCCCACGCTTGCTCTTTGCCCCGGTTCATCCTTGTCCTTCCTATCCACCTCGTTCCGCCTTCCCTTGTCGTTCCCCTTTTTCGTTCCTCCTCCCGCCATCTCTCTCTCTCTCTCTCTCTGCTCAAGCAAAAAGTACTTGGGACAGGCCACGGTATTTTGACAGGACGTGCGACCTCCGCATTCCGCACTCCCGATCTGGGCCGTCGATCGCCCCCTGCGGCGGAGCGATGCGCGGTCCTTCTTCGCGGCGGCCCACCGAACGGGATCGTCCACTGGTGGCGCATGTCTGCCATGTATCGCACCGTGTTTTCTTTTGTTGGGGGCGTTCGCCTTTTCGGTGGTGGGCGAAAAACCGTTGCGGAGTTGTTGTCATTGTGGTTGTTAATGTAGTTTTCAATTAAAGTCGCCCCCCTCGCGGCCCACCCCGTGACCGGCCCGTGACCTGCCCGCGACCCACCCGCGACCCACCCCGCGAACTGCCCGCGACCCACCCCACGACCCACCCGCGACCCACCCCGCGACCCACCCTCATTGTTTTAATGAAAAGATCGGCGCCCGCGGCGGGCGCACTGCATGATCTATAAAAGTTAAGCGACTGCGGCGGGCTTCTTCAGAGCCTCGCAAACTGCCGACGTCCTCGCCGCCCACAAACTTGTATCTGCAAGTGTGGGGCGATGCGAATTCGCCACCCCCTCCGAAGCAAGCGGCCCAAAACACGTTTTTGGACATGAGCTAATAAGATTATCCGGCAACGCAACTCTAGCGATTGTAGAAGCATATCCTGAAAGGCATTCCCTTAAGATTTCAAAATGAAAATCTGTTGTAGATTCGTTGTACTGCGTGTAGTCGCATTCGCGTGGACAGTCGCAAGCGGCAACGGCAGTCGCCGTCACAGCTCAGCAAGTCAGCCTCAGCCTCAGTCTGCCTTCAGCCTCGCCTCAGCCTCAGGCTGCCTCAGCCTCGGCCTGCATCAGCCTCAGCCTCAGCCTCAGCCTGCCTCAGCATCAGCCTGCCTCAGCCTCAGCCTCAGCCTGCCTCAGCCTCAGCCTCAGCCTGCTTCAGCCTCAGCCTCAGCCTACCAGCCTCAGCTCAGTCTGCTTCAGCCTCAAGCTTCAGGATTTGCTTTCAGCTCGGGCTCAGCTCTCTGCTCAGCCTCAGCCTTGCCTCGGCACGCTGCATCAGCCTGCCTCAGCATTCTCGAAGTGCCAGGAGAGGGTTTCTGGGAACTTAGAAGCACGAGTGGCCTACAGCGGCTGGGCATTCAACAATCATACCCAGGCGGGAGTTCTGGGGAACTCGAAGACCAACGCAGTGGCCTACATTGGCTCCGGGATTTCAAAAATTCTCTGCCTGGCCTGGAGTTCTGGGGAACTTGAAGAGCACAAGTGGCCTTCAAAATCATGCCCAGGAATGGAGTTCTGGGAACTTGAAGAGCACGAAGTGGCCTACAGTTGGCTCCGGGCATCCAAAATGTGGCCCGGGAATGGAGTTCCGGGAAGGCGAAGAGCACGAAGTGGCCTACAGTTGGTTCCGGGCATTCAAAATGTGGCCCGGGAATGGAGTTCTAGCAGCGCCAAGAGCGATTTTGCGAGGATGTCCCAAGCGATTTCGGCTTCGGCGGCAGCCGCTCCGGGTCCCGCCCAGACCCCCCTGTGGAGTCATCTGCTGCTCTCTTTTGAAACCAGTAGAAACATCAGCAAGAGCTGTTAGGTAAAAAAGACAATCGTTTCTGGAAGCTCGTATTTCCCGCGGTGTTGAGCGTCTCATGGACAGATTATCCCGGCAATGCAACCTAACAGCCATGTGTGGGAGCATCTCTGGGTCGAACAGCATCTCGACGAAAAGGCCGCGACAAAAAAGGTGACGTCGACGACGGCGGTGGCGGCGGCGACGGCGGCGGCGGCGGCGCCCCCCCCGCCGCCATCCGCAGAGGTGGCTCGTTCGTGTTCTTCGTGGCCCGCCATACCCGGGCCACATTTTTTGCTTGTTGATAGCAGTGTCTCGTTTCCAGATATGCTTCCAGCATGTGTAGAAGCATATATGGGAGCATTCCCCTTGAGATTCAGATGAGAATCCAGTTGTCGAATCGAAATAGGAAAGCCAAGACGTGTCCGTACTGGTGGGAACGACAGTACCTGCAGTAACAATAGTAGTGGCATTGGCAGTAGCTGCAATAACAGCTATCAAACGAGACACTGCTATCAACGCTGGCAGCGTGTCAAACAAAACTTTGCTATCAATTTTGGGATTCGTGTAAAAAGGAAACGCTGCTATCAACGCTGGAAGTGTGTCAAAACGAGACACTGCTATCAATAATGGAAGTCGTGTACAAACGAGACACTGCTATCAACGCTGGAAGTGTGTCAAAACAAAACTTTGCTATCAATATTCGGATTCGTCTAAAAAGGAGACACTGCTATCAACGCTGGAAGTGTGTCAAAACGAAACTTTTCTATCACTAGTGAGAGTCGTGTAAAAAACGAGACCCTGCTATCAACGCTGGAACTGTGTGAAAACGAAACTTTGCTATGAATATTGGGAGTCGCGTAAAAAGGAGACACTACGATCAACGCTGGGAGTGTGTCAAAACGAATCACTGCTATGAATGGGGAGAGTCGTGTAAGAAGGAGACGCTGCTATCAACGCTGGAAGTGTTTCCGAACGAAACTCTGCTATGAATTTTGGGAGTCGTGTAAAAAGGAGACACTGCTATCAACGCTGGAAGTGTGTCAAAACGAGACACTGCTATCGATAGTGGCAGTCGTGTGAAAAGGAGACACTGCTATCAACGCTCGCAGTGTGTCAAAACAAAACTTTGTTGTGGATTCTGGGAGTCGTGTGAAAAGGAGACACTGCTATCAACGCTGGCAGTGTGTCAAAACGAAACTTTGCAGTGAATTTTGGGAGTCGTGTAAAAAGGAGACACTGCTATCAACGCTGGAAGTGTGTCAAAACGAGACACTGCTATCATTAGTGGCAGTCGTGTAAAAAGGAGACGCTGCTAGCAACGCTCGCAGTGTGTCAAAACGAAACTTTGCTGTGAATTCTGGGAGTCGTGTAAATAGGAGACACTGCTATCAACGCTGGAAGTGTGTCAAAACGAGACACTGCTATCAATAGTGGGAGTCGTGTAAAAACGAGACACTGCTATCAACGCTGGCAATGAATGATGATGATGAGTGCGATGATGAGTGCGACGATGAGATGACGACTGTCCTTTTTTCACAGGACCGCGCTGAGGAGCGGCGTGCGAAGCGGAGAAGCGGCCGAAGGCCATCAGATATGCAAGTACAACAGTTCATGCAGGAATCTCTTGTGCATGTGCTGGTGCCTCTGCTGCGAGCAGGCAGTGGAACGAGCGAGGAGGGGGTATCAACCTTGACCGCCCGCCCCCGCCCCCTTCCCTTGACCGCGCTCCGCGGCCGGGCGCAAGCGCGGCCGGTCGGGGCAGCCGGCCGGGGCAGCCGGCCGGGGCAGCCGGCCGCCCTCCCCTCCTGCTCGTCCTCCTCCTCCTCCTCCTGCTCGTCCTCGTGCTCCTCCTGCTCGTCCTCTTTCTCCTGCTCCTCCTCCTCCTCCTCCTCCTCCTCTTTCTCCTGCTCCTCCTCCTCCTCCTCCTCCTCCTCCTCCTCCTCCTCTTCCTCCTGCTCGTCCTCGTTCTCGTCCTCCTCGTCTTGCTCGTCCTCCTCCTCCGGGTGCTCTCTCCTCCTCCTCCTCCTCCTCCTCCTCCTCCTCCTCCTCCTCCTCCTGGTGGTCCTCGTTCTCCTCCTCCTGGTGCTCTCCCCCCCCCTCCTCCTCCTCGTCCTCCTCCTCCTCCTCCTCCTCGTCCTCCTCCTCCTCTTCCTCCTCCTCCTCCTCCTCCTCCTCCTCCTCCTCCTCCTGGTAGTCCTCCCCCTCCTGGTAGTCCTCCCCTCCAATCCTACTCCTCCTCCTCCGCCTCTTCCTGGCGCCTCGATCTCCTCCTACTCGTCTTGCTCGTCTCCTCCTCCGGTGCTCTCTCTCCTCCTCCTCCTACTCTTTCCTCCTCCTCCTCCTCGTTCCTCCTCCTCCTCCTGTGGTCCTCTTTCTCCTCCTCCTGGTGCTTCCCCCCCCCCCCTCCTCTCCTCCTCCGCCTCGTCCCTCCTTCGTACTCCTCCTCCTCCTCCTCGCCTCCTCCTCCTCCACCTCCTCCTCTCTCCTCCTCCGCCTCTTCCTCCTCCTCTTCCTCCTCCTCTCGTCCTCCTCTCCTTCTCCTCCTCCTCCTCTGGTAGTCCTCCCCCTCCTCCTCCTCCTCCTCCTCCTCCTCCTCCTCCTCTTCCTGGTCGTCCTCCTCCTCCTGGTCGTCCTCCTCCTCCTGCTCGTCCTCCTCCTCCTCCTGCTCGTCCTTCTTCTCCTGCTCCTCCTGTTCCTCGTCCTGCTCCTGCTCGTCCTCGTCCTCCTGGTCTTGCTCGTCCTCCTCCTCGTCGTGCTCTTGCCCCTGCTGAAAATGTGGCCCAGGAGTGGGAGTTCTGGGAAGTCGAAAAGCACGAAGTTGCCTACAGTTGGCTACGGGCATTCAAAATGTGGCCCGGGAATGGGGTTCTGGGAACTCGAAGAGCACGAAGTGGCCTAGAGTTGGCTCCGGGCATTCAAAATGTGGCCCGGGAATGGAGTTCTGGGAACTCGAAGATCACGAAGTGGCCTACAGTTGGCTCCGGGCATTCAAAATGTGGCCCGGGAATGGAGTTCTGGGGACTCGAAGACCACGAAATGGCTTACAGTTGGCTCCGGGCATTCAAAATGTGGCCCGGGAATGGAGTTCTGGGAAGTCGACGAGCACGAAGTGGCCTACGGTTGGCTCCGGGCATTCAGAATGTGGCCCGGGAATGGAGTTCTGGGAGGTCGAAGAGCACGAAGTGTGTGACTGTAGGCTTAAAGCGACTTCTGCGGCACCCTGTCCGGCACCCGCCCAGACCCCCCTGTGGAGTCATCTGCTGCTTTCTTTTGACACCACTAGAAACATATCAGAACAAGCTGTTAGGTAAAAAGAATGGAATTATCCCGGCAAAGCAAACCTAACAGCCATGTGTAGGAGCATCTCTGGGTCGAACAGCATCTCGACGAAAAGGCAGCTCTCCCCCCCCTCCTCCTCCTCCTCCTCGTCCTCCTCCTCCTCCTCCTCCTCCTCCTCTTCCTCCTCCTCCTCCTCCTCCTCCTCCTCCTCCTCCTCCTCCTCCTCCTCCTCCTCCTCCTCCTCCTCCTCCTGGTAGTCCTCCCCCTCCCCTCCTCCTCCTCCTCCTCTTCCTGGTCGTCCTTCTCCTCCTGGTCGTCCTCCTCCTCCTGCTCGTCCTCCTCCTCCTCCTGCTCGTCCTTCTTCTCCTGCTCCTCCTGCTCCTCGTCCTGCTCCTGGTCGTCCTCGTCCTCCTGGTCTTGCTCGTCCTCCTCCTCGTCGTGCTCTTGCCCCTGCTGAAAATGTTGCCCAGGAATGGGAGTTCTGGGAAGTCGAAGAGCACGAAATTGCCTACAGTTGGCTACGGGCATTCAAAATGTGGCCCGGGAGTTGAGTTCTGGGAACTCGAAGAGCACGAAGTGGCCTACAGTTGGCTCCGGGCATTCAAAATGTGGCCCGGGAATGGAATTCTGGGAACTCGAAGAGCACGAAGTGGCCTACAGTTAGCTCCGGGCATTCAAAATGTGGCCCGGGAATGGGGTTCTGGGGACTCGAAGACCACGAAGTGGCCTACAGTTGGCTCCGAGCATTCAAAATGTGGCCCGGGAATGGAGTTCTGGGAAGTCGAAGAGCACGAAGTGGCCTACGGTTGGCTCCGGGCATTCAGAATGTGGCCCGGGAATGGAGTTCTGGGAGGTCGAAGAGCACGAAGTGTGCGACTGTTGGCTTAAAACGATTTCTGCGGCACCCTGTCCGGCACCCGCCCAGACCCCCCTGTGGAGTCATCTGCTGCTCTCTTTTGACCCTACTAGAAACCTATCAGAACAAGCTGTTAGGTAATAACACTTCGGGGACCCCGGGGCTCAACGCGGAACTGCCTGACGCGCGGAAGGCCTCAACTGAACGTTTGTGGTCGAGACGCGCCCCGAATCGAATCCGATTCCGCTGTGTCCTGACCAAGGCACGGTGCAAAGAAGATGCCTATCCTCAGCCGCATCCGCATCTTAATCCGACCAGCTCTTTCGAGCGTCCGTTCACGCCCCGATTGCAGGGATTGCGTTACTCATTGCGCGCAACTCCTCATATGCACATTCATTTGAATGGACTGTTCTCCCGTGCGCGTCTAGACGCAAGATAGCGCGAGTATAAACGGGTTTGAGTATTGACCGGTTGGGAGTGAGGTCTCACGGTGAGCGAGTTCAAGCGCGATGGGGTCTCGATGATACGAGTGGGTCTATGCGCATGAGACTCGCATGGTGCCCATGTGAGATTCCGTGCAAGACCCTTCCCCTCGGCTAGCTGGCGCACAAGACCTTACGCAATGGATCACGCAAGCACCTCGCGCGACACGCCAAGTGGAAGAGAGAGGGTCTGCTCACGTGTTTACGCTGGTAGCTCTGGCGACCACCCAGGCAAGAGCATATGGCGCGAAGGGGTGGCTAGCTCCGCAAGCGGCAAAGAAAACAAAAGTCCAGACAAACGGCGCCGTCGGCAGATGCCGACTGGGCCAGGCCGTCTGCACTCGGCGGCGGGCCGAGGGTCCATGCGATGATATACGCTTGGCATCGAGCAGAGCGCGGCTGGTTGCGCGGGGAAATTCGAGAGTCGGTCGTCAGCACTTGGCGTCGGGCCAGCAGCTTGGCCATGCACGCAATGGCCATGACAGACTGATCGGGTTGCTGGGCCGAGTCCTGCAAGACTGCTCGCGAACTTCCTCTGGCAGCGTCATCCCGTAATTCTCGGCAAGCAGAACAGCTCACTCCACCGTTGAACCCTCCTTCTTCTCGAAGCGTTTGAGAGCCTCCTTCGCCGACTGCGGTGGACCTCTTTCCAGCAGCCAGCGAGTGGGCGGCCTCCCCTGCAGCATGTCCACCATCTGGGTTGCGCTGGAGAACATCACGCAAATCTTCAGCCACCATGCGTCGTCGTCGGCGCCGCGCCGACCCTCGGGTTTCTGGCGCGAGCAGTCGACGGCCACTGCGCCGCCCATGGTCTGCCCATGCAAAGCCGTCGCCGCCAGGTAGTTGGCGCGCGAACGCATGGGGCCGAAGCGTTTCACGCTGTGCGCCACGGGCGACGCCTCCCTGGTGAAGGTGGCCTCCACCAGAAGATACAGAACAGGCCACGAGCAGGTTTATGTTTTACATCCTGCGTTTCGTTGTCCACGTAGTTTATGTACTTTTTTTCCACGTGGGACGCTGAATGAAGCTGTCGACCTGCAGCCGAATACCCGTCGGGGAACTGCGCGGCCTGAAAATCTCGCCCGGGCGCGTGTTGTCGTAGTTAATCTAGTGGTCCGTGTTGAACACGAAGTCAACGATGGTGGACCGCTGCTCCGAGACGAGGCCCTATGCTACATTATGTTACATTGAACTTGCCAGCGAAGCGAGCTCGCATTCCCACGCGAGCAGGGAGCACGCCGTGGATCCTGCCTGCGCGGTAAATGTTGGCCACCGTCAGTATCCTGGGGTACGTCCCCCCCCCTTGGCTGGGAGTGCTGGAGCCAGCGCGCAGATAAATGTGGCCCCCGGACCAGGCAAATCGCCTAAGGCATCCTCGCGATCTGGGCCCGCTGGGGGCGTTGCTCTAAACGCAAACAATATGGCCACCAACACGCGCAACCCGCCCGACACAGCCTTGCAATCTGACTCCCTGGCAGTACCGAAGCCAGTGCCTCATCCGAGACATCCTCAGACTCTGCTCTGAACGCAAAAAAGTCTGGCCACCAAGACAAGTACAGCGCCCGAAACATCCGTGCAATCTGCTCCGGAAGCGGAGGATGTTTCGCTGGTATGCAGACACACCGCTCGAATCATCCCCCGCAATCTGGGCGAGAACGGAAGAGTGCCATACCCCCTGGCGGCCTCCCTTTGGGGTAATGAAACCAGCGCCTCGCCCGAGAAGTCCTCAAAATCTGTTTCGGATGCAGACGAGTCTGGCCACCAACATAAGCAAATCGCTCGAGATGTCCTTGCAATCTGGGCCCCCTGGGGTGCGAAAGCCAGCGCCTCGCCCGAAACATTCTCAAGATGTGTTCCGAAAGCGGTGGAGGTTGGGTCGGTGAGCAGGCAAACCACTCGAGTCATCCCTGCAATCTGGGCGCACACGGTAGAATGCACTACTCCTTTACGCCCCACCCCCCTGGGGGGCTGAGACCTGCGCCTCCCCCGAGACATCCTCAAAACCTGTATCATCATCATCATCATCATCATCATCATCATCATCATCATCATCATCATCATCATCATCAGCAGCATCCTCATCATCAGCAGCATCATCAGTATCATCAGCATCATCATCAGCATCATCATCATCATCGCCACCACTTTCATCGTCATTATCATCATCATCATCATAATCAGCATCGGCACCATCATCATCACAATCAGCATCAGCATCAGCATCATCATCAACATTGGCATCGCCATCATCACCATCATCACCGTCATCATCATACCATAACCTGCTTAGTGACCCTGGGTGCGAAGCACAGTATGAGTATCTCTGCTGATGACCTGGCGCCGTCAGAGTAATGTCAAGAACCCAATCCTTAGGACAGGGAGAATAAAGGCCCTCTCCTCCAGGCGACTCCTTGGGGCAAAAACTTGGACCATGCTCGTGGGCTCCGCGACCACTGTGTAGTAATATCGTTTGACCGGGACGGTACCCTCATATCGGCTGCTCCGCGCAAGGCCGCCATCCCTGTCGAAAAAAACATGCAACCACTTCGCGGCTAAATCTTGATTATGCGCGGCCACCCCCCGATCACTAAACATTAAAAGTTGACAAGGACCGCGGGGGTGCTGGCACATTGCCTCCTGTGCGCAAGCCCACCAGACACCATGATGGCCTCCCCGCCGCAATCGTGTATTGATTTTCGACAAGGATGGTGGCGGCCGACATGTTTCCCGATGTGCGTTGTCACGTGCGCGGGCGCATCTGGGACACTTTGCGCAAGCCCCAGACGTGGCGCACCTAGCGCGGCTGGACCACACGGCACACCTGGCGCACGTGGAGCACGTGGCGCTCTGGCGCACGAGGCCTGACACGCTTGGGCCCCAGGGGTGCCTGGCGCCTTTGGAGCGCCTGGCATGTGTGGCGCACCTCACCCCCATCGCGCACATGGGGTCTGCCCTGGTTCCCAGTAGCTGCCTATCAAAAGACGACCGCTGAACATGCTGACCCCCGGAGTTATTTATGTGTTGGGAAGGAGGATGGGAGTGAGCGAGACAGTATACGGGCGGGGAGGGTGTCTCGATCATTGTTCCTTATTCGTATACACCCCTTCCCCCACCCGGCCGGTGGCCAACCCGGAACTATGCCGACTCCATGCGGGCCCGCCCCCCGCCATCCCTGTCAGAAAACAAGACAAATCACTCTGCCTGCACATTTGGAATTTGCGCGGCCAACCCGATGCGCCCCCACCCCACCATCCAGGTCAAAAATAATGCAAAGTACACTTTGTGGCAAAGTGTTGGGTCATGTTCGTGAGCCCCGCGAGCACTTTGTATTTTTGTTGTCAGGGATGGCGGGGGTGTCAGCATATTCCCTGCTGTGCGCAAGGCCACCATCCCCGACAAAAAAACAACACAACATGCACCTGGCGGCTAAATCTGGACCATGCGCGGCCATCCCGCGATCACTGTCTCAAGTAGTTTTTGACAGGGACGGCGGGGGTCGTGTCGCGTGGCCTGCTGTGCGCAGGCCCACCAGTCACAATGACGGGCATGGGTTTTCGACAAGGATGGCGGGGGCCGACATGTTTCCCGATGTGTGCTGCCACGTGCGCAGGCGCACCTGACGCATTCTGCACGTGCCCCGAGAAGGGGCGCACCTGGCGCGGCTGGAGTGTGCGGCGCACCTGGCGCACTCGGAGCACGTGGCCCATCTGGCGCACGTGTGCCTGGCACGGTCGGGCCCCTGGGGTGCCTGGCGTGCGTGGCGCCCGTGGCACGCGTGGCGCACCTCGCCCAAACGTCGCGCACCTGGGGTCGGCGTTGGTTCCCAGTGGGTTCCCATCCAAAGACGATTGCTGAACATGCTCAGGCTCGGGTGCTACTTACTTGTGTGTTGGGAGGGCGGGTGGGCGTGAGCTAAACGGCTTGCGGGCCGGTGGGTAGCTTGACCCCTCCCCTCAGTCGAAAGTGAGCCTGGTAACTCAAATAGCATCCGATTCCATGATAGACATCGGATGGCAAATAGCGTCCATCGCTCTGCTGTGATAGTTCAGTATGAGGAATTGGCGGATAAGATAGGATAAGATCGATGTATCGGTATTTCCAGCACATAGCGAACACTCGCGGTGTCCGGGCAAATAGGGCGCGCGTGCCTTGAGCCAAAGGCAACGGCGCGCGAGCTATGCTCCCGATACTATAACATCTCCCAAAGAGCTACCCTTAAAGTCGGGAGGGGAGGAGACGGAGAGCATAGTCGCACGCAAAGGTTGCGCGCACGACTGTTTGCAAAAAAGGAAAACAGTGCGTACAGTCTGGCCTAACACCAGACTGTAAGGCGAGTTCCCTCGCAAAACATTTCACGCAAATGCAAGATAGCCCCTTCGAACGATGAAGGGCTATCGGCTCAGTTAGAGGTAGGCCAAACAGGCCATACCTCACCAAGCAAATCTGTATTAAGGCAAAGAGCCTGAGTTGTACAAAGCCGGCTCGTTGCCAGGCGTGAAATATATGGCTCGTTTCCGAGCAACTAGAAGGGCGCCTTTGTAGTGGGCGCCCGTGCTGGCAAATGGGACCGCGAGGACAACAAGGACCGACTAAAATTGATTAGACTTGGGTTTGTCTCTGTCCTCGGGGCCCCGAAAGGGAACAAACTGCTTAACGTCATACTTGAATGACTGGGTGCCTGACATCACTTCCAGAAGCAGCTCCCGATCGATGCTTCCCTTTGTATGTCCGTCTGCGGTCATATCCCTAGTATCACACCACTGCACGTTATGTACTATACCTATATCCATAAGCTCACGTATCCAACTGATGTGTCCAAGCAGAGTCCGTTCTGTCGGGATCTTAAGATCCTTGCTTGATAATGATTTATAAACGGACTCAGCGTCTATGGTGAGAGATACTTTGATGGCTAGACCTCCAACTTCACGCATATCTCGTAGTTGTCGTGGAGCCAGAGCTCCTGCCTTGAGCTCGTGGAGAGTGATGAGCGTAGGATAACACTCATCGAGGTTATGCGCCGCTGCGAGTGCCTCCGCAGCATAGCTGGACCTCACCTGCAGTCGGTGTGATTTGCATAGTCCGCCACAGAGGTGAACAACGGACTTGCCTTGAGGCGAGTTTCCTCGCCGTAGTGCATTTGCCCCGCGTATGCCGTAGCCCTTGGTCTCATCATCCTCCTCCCCGGTAAGCTTCCGATACCCCGAATCGCTGTGGATGTCAACTTCATTCGTCGGCTTCATCCGAGGGAAGGTGATGCGTTTCGGGCTGCTGATCAGCTTTCGCGTCACAGCATTCAGGCGTCTGACTTGCAGATTGGTGGGCTCTTGGATTTTCTGGAGAGAGACCACGTATACCATGAGCCAGATTTGAGTAAGAAGGGCATAGGCGAGGGCTCCTCGCAAGCTGACGAACATGTCGGTAATGAGTTTCGTGGCTTTGGCATCGGCCGCCGCTCCTGTAAGTTCTGGGTGTGTGATAGGACGTAGTTGTTTGATATACTCGTCCTGATCCATAATCACATCCCCTTGGTCATTCTTAGTGTAGCGAACGGCGCAGTTCGTATATGTGTGTTTGTTTAGCTTGCATTTGCCAAACACCTTTTCAACGCGCTGGACGTAGTCGTCTATATTTTTCTCTAGGCCAGTCATGTTAATATCATCGACATGTTTTGCCGTTAGCAGATCTTGGCTGAATTCAAATTCAGGGTCATAACTGGTCGGTGTAAGACCCATAGCTCGTGTGGTCGTACGAAGTTTGAGAGAGAACGCTCTTGGAGCATCCTTTGTACCCGTTCCTGGTTTGAGGCATATGAGGCAGTGTCGGCTTTCGTCATAAGATGAGAAGCCAGGTAGCGCACGAAGTACCTGGGCACTTCCCGGTGGAAGAGTGAAGCAGACCATGCGAGTTTCCTCGCCCGTGGCATGGGCAAGTTCCTCACAGGTCAAGCCCTTGAGGAACGCCTTGTCGATATCCATGGATGCTAAGATCCACTCTGGATGACATGCCGCCTCACTTGCCAGGAGTCTTTGGGACTGCCTTCGGGCGGCTCCCGAGAATGTTTCCACATCGAAAGCCTCAGTCACCATAAGTCCGCGAAGGACAAGTCTGAGACGAATGGTTTTAACGTTCTCGGTACCCATCTTTACAAACTTCCACTTGTATACATACCTGGATGTCATGATGTTGGAAGCTTTGGATAGACCATACATCTCACAGCATCGGTTGTCAATCCAGGTTTTGAGCTCAGTATACAAAGCTTCACTAACCTCCTTTGGGTGTGCTGCTATGTCGGCTTTGGTCAGTAGATCATCTTCTTTAACGACCACAGCACGTTTAGCAGCAGAGGATACATATACTCTCATCGTTGCGACCATATCGGTGTCGAGCTGTGCAAGTTGAGTCTGATCCAACACTATTTTTGACATTTCTGATGTAAAACATAACTCAACGTAAGGACCATATTCATCACTGTCAAGAGAGTAGCTCTCGTCAGGTGTGGTTGAGCATAGAGAGACTATACAGGACTCTCGTGGTTCAGGCTCGTCTCCGAGCGTGACCGGTGATATGGTATCTTCTTCGTCCACAGATGCTGAAACCAAAACACATTGGTCAGGCAGCATGGTTGTTGGGACGCAGTAAAGATAATCGTCGGTAGTCGTCGTAGGATGAAGGTCCATACGTAGTTCGTCGTACCATTCTTCCAGCATCGTAGCTTCGATATTATTTTCCTCATTTTCCTCATAGATTGTCGACAGACGGCCTTCGCTCGGCGATGAAGCACCCGGGGTGTCTGGAGGAGGCCTGTTGCCAGGCGAATCGTGTTCTCCAGACGTGTTGCTTGAGTGCTGATATTTAGCCAGGTCGTCATGAAATCCGAAGGAAGGGACACGTGAAGTCAAGCATTGGATGAGTCTGGAATGAGTGCTACCAGTGATCTGAGAAATGTTTAGGCCGGTGCCCACACACTCGTAGTAGTGGAAAGCCGGGCTGATATCGTTGTCATAGTGGATCAGCGTAGACCCGGTGGCGTACTTTACTGCAGGTAGGATTGACACACTTTTGGCCAATCTAACTGCCACTACATGTTCTACTCGGAAGTAGTTGCGTACGAGATACTGTAGTGCTAGATGTACGCGCGGGTGAAACTTGCTGTTGTCTGAAAGATTAAGGTTTCCCTTGTAATCGGGGGTATAGCCGAAATCTTTGGCGGGTTTCCCTGCGCCGAGGTGTGCCACATATGTAAGGACGGTTTGCATGGCCATAGTATCCATGCCAAGTTCCCGTGTGAGGAGGCATTCAATGTATAGTGTGTGACGAGCATCAGGATACATCACAATTACCTCACGAGATCCTGCCTTGACAACAATATGTCCTCTTTCAGGCACATTACGGATCACCGGGAAGGGGCCATTCCAGCCTCCATGGTCGTCCTTGGTGGCAGTGGGTCGGTGGTAATCGACCAAATCCCCCGCAGAATAAAGGCGAGCACCATCAGGAGTCGTTTTAGCCCTAAGAGCCCGATTTGTCTTGGCCACAGCAGTGGCCTGAGTTATAGCCTCTAGGCTGACTTCCCGTACACGACGTTCTCGTTCGTGTCCTGAAGTCTCGGGTCCCTTGGGAAAGTCAAGGGTATCGAGATCGGGAAGGAAGGAAGGCTGACGTCCTGCATGTGCTTGGTATGGCGATACTCCGTTATAAAACGTAAAAGCATTAGTAACGAAGATGCCTTCCGCCAATACTCTAGTGAATACAACAGGGATGTTGTGTCTATTCAGTTCTTCCTCAATCATGTGGAAGACGCCTCTGAGGATGCCGCTCCGTGACTCAATTGAAGTCGCGTGTTGGCCAGGTGCTCGGATACGAAGTTCCGTGCCATTGTTGGCCATCATGGTTTTAGCGGCATCGTTATTCAGGGCACCTTCTCCGTCTGAGTATAAGACTTTGAAGGGTCCGTGATAGGCAATCCAGCAGTAGTGGTAGGCATCAATGATAGTGTCACGTTCTCTGTCGGAAATTTCTAGGCCCGCTGTCAGGCGTATACAGCGATCCATAATATGAAATATGGTCCGCTTTTTGTAGAACATGAGGTCCATTTCACCTTCGTCAAGCCAGTTACCAGGAAGGCTCACCGAGGGTAGTGTTGAGTTTCCTGGACGTTCCCATGCTCTGCATTCCCGACAGGTATCGCAAACTTCCTTGATCATGTTCAGTCAAACGTTATCAAGCCCCACTTTGTCGAGGATTAGCCTCATCTTTGGTTCCTTCGCATGATACCATCGCAGATGTAGTTTTCGGAGTTCCTTTTTCACGACGTGAAGTTCGTGACTACGGAGACTCTGTAGACTGTGTTGGATGTCGAATCTAGTCCAGTCGGGTAGTCGAGGAGCCCCAGAGCCGGTGGAGGCAAGAGGGTTCCTTGTAGCTCTTCGTAGTTGGTCCCCTGTGTTGACTGCATCTGGAGGTGGTGGTACGCCTTGTAGGCGGCCCCGACGGGCCGCTACCTGTGGCGTTTCGCTAGAGGACGCAGAAGGCGTGTTTCCACGCTCGGGGGCGTCTTGTAGCATGTCGTAACTGCTGGCACCAGATGTCGGATCGACGTTACCGAAGGATCGTGGCCGTGGTGGCCTGGCGTGTGCGCCTTGGCGGCCACCTGAAGCTGAAGCTTGGCCCTCACCCGGTTTAGGTAAGGGTTTCCACCAAGCTGGCACGGTTTTGCCTTCGGGGTCGCGATCGTCTGGACGTTTAAATGGTTCAGCAAAACGACATTTACCAGGTTCGGTATCGAGGTGGTTCTTAACACCCTTGCTTCTCGTAAGATCCCTCTGGCATGCCGGACATGGCCAGTATACAGAGATAGAATCATGATATTTACACTGTGTAGGGTCTCTGTTATGGCTAGGACTGTCCTTTCGGACGTTGTCGACGCATGCCGGGCAAGTGGCCACCTTTGGGATGATACGATCACCGATGCGTCTCATACCTTCGCCTGGTTCAGCTTGATCGGGAAGGTCTGCAGGGTAAGCATGCGCGGTACTTATAGGCGCGTTTCCGCGCGTAGTGTCAATGGCTTTCGCCAGATAGACGGCTTCCACGAAGGCAGACTGCAGTCGTCGAGTATATTTTTGTGCCAGTGAAAGCTCTTTATTGCACGGTTGTGCGCGCACATGCTGACCGTTGCACTTGAGTCGCTCAAAGGGTTTAAGAATTGTCTCGTCGTTGCTGGTGATGTCTGTCGGCTTCTTAATATAGTCACCAGCTGTGTCTTTGAGTCCCGTAGCACATTGGTCAATGCGTACGGTTGTAATGCGCGGTCGGTTGGCAAGTTTCTTCCATGGGGAAATATCATCCACCCATGTTCCTGTAGGTTGTTCGCGTATAAACCACCTCAGAGCGTCATCTTGGGTTACAGCAATTTTACCACAATAAGTTATGTGTGGTAAATCTTCTCTGCGGTGCTGTTCCCAAGTGTTGTAGTTGACTTTGTAGTTGTAGTAGGATGGTGGTCCTGCGGTGCGGCAACTGGGTTGTAGCATGGCAACTCGTACGTAGCATATAGCGAAGTAATGATCTATAACCCGCTGCACCGAGGGGTCTCCCATATCGACATATGCAGTCTTGTCTCGGTTGCCTCCTGAGGAGAGTCCCCTTGAGAAGGCAAGCTCTGAGATACCACCCTCACCGCCACAAAGCTCCAACATGTCCACGCAGTTGTTATGTCCATAGCATAGTGTAGCAACTATGCTGTATATGTTAGCGCGTGTGTCGGGCATAGATGTGGGGAGGGTAAGGAACAGGTCATCGTCCTCATCGGAGCTTATCAGCTCAAGAGGGGCGTCAGTACTCCAGGTTGCCATAAGATCCTGTCCGAGTCCTGATAAATCGTCGCCGCAATCATCGTTTCCGTCTTCAACGTGCTTTTTTATGCGGCGAGGCTTGATGCCTGCTTCCTTTTCGGCTTTGAGCCTTTCCTTCTGCTTGATACGCGATTCTGTGGGTAGAACTTGCTCATCTTGTTCGCCGGTCTGCGTGCCCATTGTCGTGGTTGAGTGGGTACATGCGTCAACCGCCAGAGTCGGGAGGGGGAGGCAACAGTCATCTATGATGACGCGTCGAGGTTTCTGTGGTGATTGAATAGGCTCGTTTCCGAGCAAGACCGGTTCTTCGGGTTGCCAATACAGCCGAGTGCTGATGTTGGCAACCCCTGCAGGTAGTGGTGCATGCCAATCATATCCTGTTGGTTGATCGGTAACTGAGATATCCTGAATAACCGCATTGGTATCCAGGTTAATTGTTACACGTCGGATAACTTCAGACCATTTCGGTCCTCCCTTATTGGTCGTCACGTAGTGACGGATGTTGTGGTCTGTACGTGTATAGGTGTTTAAATATATAGGCACGTTTCCGTGCGTGGTGGTGCTCCCCAGGATGTTGTCGTTCAGATGACGGATGAGTGTAGTACGTGTCTGAGCTCGCCATTCAGCATGCCGTACTGCATGGCCGTACCAATCCAATACATGTTGTGGTATAGCCTGTTTGCATGTACATGCCCACGGCTTCGAGCTAATCGGTATTGATGACGCTACCTGCATATAAGTACCACTCGGTGTACTGTCTTGCATATTGAACCGAATACCGAAATGACACAAACGCATCCGTATTACTGACAACTTAAGATCTTCCAGGGTATCACGTACTGGAGACAACTTCCAAACATATCCTGGGGGACCAAATATTATGATTTTCATACGGAGTTTCTTGGCTTTTATCAACAGGTTCTGGATACGTGACCAATGCGGGGCCACTCTCTTTCCTGGAGCTCGTACATACCAGTCACCCGGGGTACTAATCCATATGAGAGTATAATCTCCACTGATCACCGCACCCAGGTAATCTGTGCCCACGCTTGTCATAAGCTCATTGTGGGAAATACGATCACAGATATAACCTCGGGTGCGGAGGTCGGCGCAAGCCTCTCTCGTATCCTCAATGACAAAAGCCCTCTTACTAAGGCAGGTTACCCCGCTGTCCTTGTTACCCCCCGGCTTTTCGGCCAACAGGCAAGACGACGAGGGGGCGACGTCGCCCTGCCATCTTCAAGATAAAGAAGATGTGCCTGCAATGTCTGCCAGCATCTGGGCCCCTCAGATGCTGGAGCTCAGCACTGCAGCGCGCCGTGGCCTCAGAGGCGGATTGCTCCGCAAATGCTGTCAGCATGGGTGGATTATCCATCAGCTGTTTCAGCACGCCTTTGGACCTAGCGTCACTGACCGTCTGCAGCTCACGGTTAGTGTATCCCATCACTATCTTCCGGCGGGACTGTACGGCGTCCACGGGTACACTTCCACCATGCTGGGCCAGTGTCCTGGCAACAAAGCAATCGAACGTCTCAAGATCGTCGATGCTGTCGCCTCGCATAGTGGCCTTGGCGAGCGTCTCCATCAACCCCTGAGGCAGGTTTCCCTGCAATTGCTCGCGCTCCTGCGCCGGGGCCGGCTCGCCCGTCAGCGCTGTCTGAAATGACGTGCTGCTTGAGCTCGAGGCGGGTTGCCCCGCAGCTCCAAAACAATCACACCTGATCGACAGATGCCCTGACGGCAACTTCGTCGTTGGCATGATTTTGGAGCCCTCAGGGAGCTCCATTTTGACCTGCCCCTTACCAGGGAATATCAGCTTCTCCTGGCCTCGTTCAAGCACGATGATCGTGCGTTTGTCCTGCATACTATCGAGGCCTAGGATGGCTGGCAGGTCCTTGCCACAGCCTGACACAATGTTCGTCTTGTATGAATCGAGTTGGGCCGACCCCTGGTACTCGCAGGCAATACTGAATGTGCCTACGGTATCCGCTGGGGCCGACCCTTCTCCCACTCCGTTGATATTCAAACGAGAGCGGGGCTCGAACGTACAAGTACGGCCATGTGCCTCGGCAGCCTGGACGAACTTGCGGCTCGTGTTCTCGCCCATGATGTTGATCTTCGAACCGACATCGATGAGGATGGAATTTCCACCATCATCCAAGAACGTCTTACTCGGCTGCTTGATGTGCACCGTTTCTGAAGTGTCGGCTGTGATGTTAGGCGGGTTTCCCCGCAGCCCAGTCGCACTCCCTGGCGGGCTGCCCCGCGTGACACTGGCATGCGACCTGCTTTCGGCCATGCGCGCCAGGTCGATGTACTGGAAGTACGACACTTGCTGGGCGTGGTCGCCACGTTCCTCCCGCCAGTTGGCATACTCATCACGTATGCTCTTATACTGTTCGCGGGTCGTGCGCCTCGTCAGCGTCAGGTACGAGTGAAGGGCAATGTCCTGCAGCCCCTCATTCGTGATGTGATCCCGGTATTGCAGCCACTCCTCGAACTCCTCGTTCGTCGCTGTGATGTTGGCGGCCCTGGCTGCCGTTGCTGCTGTTGCCACTGAGGAGTCTGATATGTCAAGCGACGGACTATCAGTCTCAGGATTGTCGGCATCCAGCATAAATGTTGTGTGCGCATTATCCATCTGATTCTGGAAATGTCGAACACGCAACTCACGCAGCTGGTCAGGGTCCAGTGCCATCTCGGCCCCGCCTCCACTCTGGGGAGACATCTGAGGAGTATTAGGCAGGTTTCCCTGCTGAAGCGCCGTCATCGGGATAAGCTGATCAAAATATCCCGTCTCCATCGGCGGCCTTACCTCCTCTGGCAGGTTTCCCTGCTGTTGGGGCTGAGCTGTCGGCATGTCTAGCATCCTGGCCGTCATCTCCTCCACCATGCTCCTCAACTCCCGCAGCTCCCTCGCTGCTTGCTCAGGAGTCTGAATGAAGGAGCCGGTCCAAGGAAATGATGACGCTATAATGCCAGGTGCTCGGCAGATAGCACATGGTGGCTGCTGAGGATCTCCCTCACGCTGATTCGTGACATGGCCCACCACATTTGAATTCCAGCATCCCTCATGGAACAAGTGATTACACCTCAAACGGTAAACACTCTCTCTGGGCTGAAATTCTTCGAGGCATACCGCACAGGTATCTTCCATCCCAGTGAAAACCTCAATGTCTGCTGCCCTGGGATATACTCGCCGCTGTCTCTCCAATACCGTCTCGGAGGGCATGAAGGCTGCTGGGGGAGTCCCCGTTGGGTCCAGCACCTCCGGCACTCCGGCATTTGGCATGGAGGTGGTGGGAGTCACATCGGGCGAGTTCCCTCGCAAAGGTGAGCCCCTGTTTCTCACCACATCAAGTGCAGCTGCACGTGACTGATCCCGTACACTTTGCACAGCCTGCCTTCTCCTGAAGCATGCCTGCTGAGTGTGGTAAGTCTGCCTGATGTAGTCAGGCACGCCCCTACTGCCAGACGATATTGAACGGGCAGTGGGCTGGACAACCACCTCTGGTGATGTCGGTGAAGGCATGAAGGCCATGTGCGGGTACATGGATTGGTCACTGCAGCGCACATTAGTGAGGTTATGCATCTGATCCGCCAATTCGCGAACAAATTTGTTCGGAACCCTTGACCCATCAGGGTATAATGGCGGGTTCATCTGCGCTGGTGGTGGCCTCTGGCCCTGAGACATGCTCGGATGGGCATTGAACGCCGGGATGAAGGCTCGTTGCCGAGCAGGATCCCTTGGGTTGGGACCCTCAGGTTCCCAGGACCAGGCCGGCCTCCACCTCTGCCCGCTTGGGTGAGGCAGATTATGGCTCTGCACCTGCTGCACCGCGGCCGCCACTCTTGCACGGTAGTCGTCAGGCACACTAGCCCGATGGTGGCTTGGTGTGCCAGGCAGGTTTCCCTGCTGACTCGTTGGCGTGCCGGGCGGCATCATGTTCAGGAGAGCTGAGCTGTGCTCAGCCCTAGCCGCAGCTATCCTCTCCATGAGAGTGCCGTTTGTGGCAGGGCGGACAGGAGTCCCGAACGGAGACTGTGCAGGTGGCGTGGCCATTGGAGTCATGCCCCTTCGGAGTGCGCATGCTCTGTGAGGGGCTTCCCTGCATTTGTTCAAACCGAGCAGGTCCGTTTATAGGCAGGTTTCCCTGCACGGCCCGACGATTTCGCAGTGCCATGGCGGACATTGCTCCCTGGCCTGCGGCCCAGGGGTCCTGCTGATATAACCTGTTCGCCAGTTGCTCTACCTGGTCAGGGTTCAGCGCGGCTGCTATCTGATCCAGGTCCGAGGTGCTGATGGCCTGCCAAGACACGGCACTGGGCCCTTGGCTTGGGGCACGGCTTGGAGCCGCGCTCCCGGCCTCACTCTCGGTGATCATGAAGATCCGGTGGATCTCAGGCTGGTTTCCCAGCTTGGTGGGGCTATAATGGTCCCCAACTTCCCTGTGGGGGTAGACCATGGGAGGGTCGGTGCCCTCTTGGTCTCGGGACCACTGGTATTTAACGCTAGCACTGCCAACGTTAGCCCACCTGTCAGGAGCAGACATTATGGCGACGGGGACTCGCGCCCGGCGATTCCCCAGATACTCTGGATCACGCCAGTGCTTTCCCGTGGCAAGGTCCTCTACATGAGAGATGTAGTACGGTTCAATAATACCGTTGTTTCCCTCAGACAAGAGGACTCCGTTATCGGACCAACAGAACTTCATTCCATCTTGTATGGCCTTGTGCCAATCCACGAAGATGATGATGTCGGAGTCTGGGTCCCACCCACTGTTCACGGCACGGCGGCGGACCGCCGGCGCGAAGTGGATGTGCGACCGACCTGTCCCCTGTTTCTTCGTATTGTGTTCAGGTCTACAGGACAGGCCGTGCCACATAATGCCTTCGAAGGCATGCCACCGAGTGCCATGCTTGGCGACTTCGGGGTATGGGGCCGGTCTCCCGGCAGGTTGGTCGCACAGTACAATGTAGTTGTACAGCGACCATGGCGCTCTCAATGTCCATGAATGCCCCTGAGAGGCGCGGGTGAAGATAGCGGGCTCACCGGAGTCCCGCACCAACACCTTGAACTGAAGGCGCTGTTTTTCTTCTCCGTCTGGTTCACGGACATGAACAACTTCCATCATGATGGCTGCCAATTGGTCAACCGAGCGAGCAACTAGCTGCTCATTGATGACTTTGGCCTCGTCATATCTTGGATTATACCCATCGTGTCTCGATTTTCCTGTGTTCCACGGATATTCATTCACGAGCTCTACGAGGTTAAGCCAACCATCATGATCATCGAAGGAGTCCAAGCCCCACACGGGATTGTGAGGTTTGTCTGGCGCATGTCTGCATATCCTGCTGAGAGCTTTACTCAGCTGTTTGAGAGTGTGATTGGATGTAGGAAGGATTTTGTCTTGCCTGCACTTCCTCATGAATGCCTCGTCCACCGAACGTATCGGTGGGAGCTTCCGCAGGGCAAGTCTATCCCTGATCACACTCGGACTCCCACTAGTGAAGGACGTGTCGCCTGGGTGGTGCAGCTGAACCACGGGCGGGTTTCCCCGCATCGGAACCTCTGTTGCTGACGAGGCTGCGGCTCCTGAAGAGGAGGAAGCTGCAGCAGCAGCGCCTGGCGGGTTTCCCCGCGGTGATACGCGACTGGCGCTACCCCTAATCGTCGGCACCCAGGTACCCCTAGACATAGCACCTTCATCGGACCTCTTGGAACGGGCCGCCACTGGCGACGCTGGCGCAGGGGCATACCCGGTGCGCTCGAAAGCTGCGGCCCTTTCGCAATGGAGCTGCTGCGACTGGGCGGACGTCTCCGTTCCTCCACAGGGTCCTGAGATTGCTGCTTGGGCTCAGACGCTTGTGCAGGAGTTGCGCCAATCGGCGGCCTCGGAGTTGCAGACCGAGGCACCTCCATCTGCACATCTGGCCCAGGGTCCTGAGAGTGCGCCTTCGGTTTCGCCTTCGAAGACGGCTTCGGTGCAGGGGTTTCACTCTTAGCCTTCGACAGTAGTGGGAGGGGGGGTTCCTAACCCCCTTCATGTAATTTTTGTTGGAATCCTCCAACATCTGGCGAGTTGCCTCGCGTGCGCGTTCGTCTGCTATTCGCATGCGTTCCTCGTCCTCCGCAACTCGTTGGGCCTTCTGTTCATCCTTGGATGTCAGTTCTGGTTGCTGGGACCGACTTGAAACTCCAGGCGAGTTTCCTCGCATTCCAGGAAGACTAAAGAGCGCGTCTTTTTCTTCCTGGGTCATGGGCACCAGCCCCCTTGGAGCCGTGGGAGGTTTATCCTCTTCGGCTTTCGGATCCAAGTGGCTCAAGATCCCGAGACGTTGACTCACTTCTGCGATCTCGTCCTGTGTCATCGGGATAAGTTGCGGATGGCCCTCTTTATGAAGGGTTTTGCCCCTGTTGGGGCTCAGGCCTTCATTGTTTCCAACGGGGCATCCCGGCCTGTGGTTCTGGAACGGCTCGGAACAAGGTCCGCAAGCTGCTTGGGGCCTATACTGCTTGCGAGCTGCGATGATGTCTCGCAGCTGAGTCCGCGCTTCTTGAATTTCAGGGCGGCGGATGTTTGTTGCAAGCTGATATCCTCCGCGGATAGCCTTGCCCTC
Source organism: Prorocentrum cordatum (assembly GCA_963575745.1). Lineage (NCBI taxonomy): Eukaryota > Dinophyceae > Prorocentrales > Prorocentraceae > Prorocentrum > Prorocentrum cordatum. The sequence continues at coordinate 653,112 of CAUYUJ010000281.1, forward strand.
AGTGTCCCTATAGGCAGGGCTGTCCTTGCCGAAGGCCGAGTGTTCCCCTTTTCGGCGTCTTGGGTCATTATGCGGAAGCAGCTGGCCACCTCTCCTGAGAGCGTGTTCTTTCGGGCCAGCTTGCCTCCATTCACGAGGAAGCCGAGCCTGTGGATGTGGCTCTCCTCTGACGCGCGTATGGGAACGAGACCTTCTGGTGTTCTCATCAGAAGAGGCTGCCGAAGCAGCCTGAGCGGCCACCGGTGGAGGCGCCTGCGGAGGCTCCTGTGCGATCCCAGGTGGATCGCCCGTCAGAGGCAGGTTTCCCTGCTGGCTGGAGCTCGGCGCAAATGGCGCCTGTGCCGATGGTGATGATGGTTCAGACTCGTCGGGATCGAAGTCAACCTCTTCCTCACCATTAACATCCATCATGAGGATTGTAACTTCATCCTCATCTAGTCCGCAACCATCGCCTTCTTCTTCTTCTGATGTAGAACTACCGATAATGATGGCCATTGGCGTATCAGGTACTGGCAAATTTCCCTGCATGGCCGGCGTCTGTGCGTCGCTCGGCTGCCCCGGGGTAGGAGGCGCTGTTGTCGGCTCAGGCTCGTTGCCGAGCACGGGCTGCCCGGCAATGTTGCGCATGGCCGTATGGTTTGGCCACATTCCCACCGCCTGGAGACCCCATCCTGGCGGAGGAAGATCATGACCGCGCATGGCGATAGCCATTTCCAGAGCATTGCGCCATCTACCTCGGGAATATATCAGGTGTCTCTGCACGTCCTCTGGATGTACGCTGTCAATGAGAGTCAGAGCTGCCAACAGCAACTCCGAGCTACCGCAGGCGTCGGTATCCTGCAGTATCATGCTGTCAGCTTCGATGTGCTCTTGACTCTCGGGAACGCGGTGATAAGTATCTCATGCGTCCTCATGAGGGTCTGCAGAAGAGTACGTGGTCCGTATTCGCCTGGAGCAAGCGAACCAGGGGGTACAAATGGGGTCTCTGGTTCACCTGTAATGAAAGCTTGTGCGAATGCCTGAGACTCCATTTCTATCAAGTCTTCAGTAGTTTGGGGATATTCTCCCATCAAAGAAGGCCTGCTTCCAGGCGGGATTTCGGGGGGAGGTTGGAGGTGGCGTTCAACCTCAGAAGGCGAGGCCTCTACAGTGATGTCCTCGTCACTGCTTTCGTAGGCCATGATGTTACCTGGGTTCCCGAACATCCAGCCGAAGAAAGAAAGAGGCTGGTTTCCCAGCGTACCGTGATCCACGGGAGTGAGCTCGTTATTGCCCATAACGAACCGGCGGACGTACTCGAGGTAGTACGCGTACAATCCATGACCATACGCCTCGAGCTCGTCGACGTTGCCCATGCAACTGACCCAAGTGTAAAATATCTGCTCCATGGCTTCAAAATCCTGGAGGCTCAGATACTCAATGAATGGTTCACTTGAGCCAAAATGGACTTCGGTCGACCTGCCCTTTCCATTTCCCTTCGCTGGACAATCTCGCACAAGATGGTCGGTACTATCACATTCATGGCATTTAAGAACCTGGCCGTCTCTACCTCGCGGGTTTCCCCGCCTACCCTTGCCTTTTCCTGAGGTCTCTCTACGGCCCTTGCCACGGCCCTTTCCCCCAAAGAAGATCTCATCATATTGTTCATCTGAGAGCCTCTGGAGAAATGCCGCGATGCCTCGTCCGTTCAACCTCCGACGACCACGCTTACCTTTACCTTTTCCCTTAAAACTCCTCCGTATCCTCCTTCTAACACGACGCACTGGTTTTCGTGTGAACCTCCTCCACCTTCGTTTGGCCTGTTGTAATAACCAGAACAGATGTTCAGCGCGCTGATTGTCATTATCCATATTCATAATATCTGACCAATCTAAAGCTTCAACACCATCTGATGATACAGTATCTGTGTCGGTGCCGGAGTCGAAATCCTCGTCTCCCAAGTAGGTGGATACACCGTCGGTTAGGGGGTTTGATTCGCCCCATAAGGAGCGGTGTGGTTGCGGTTCTCTGGAAGGAGGGCTGGTTGCCCAGCTTGGTTGTGATCGATCTCCTGCTAGTAAAGCAGTGGATTCTCCAGGATCATCAGCCCATATGCTTGAGGGCCCGTTCCCAGGCTGGGCTTCAGTAGTCAGGGTAGTGTAGAAATTTCCACTACCAGATCCCCTTCCCCTTCCAAACACAGATCCTATATTACCAGGAGACCGTTCGGATAGGTGGCCTATCGAACGCATCCTCTCCAGCAACTCATCATACTGTTGTTGTGTTCGGGGCATTTGGTGATTAAGTGGCTGTAAGAGTCGCATGGCTCGCTGGTTGCCGACGCCTAAGGCGCGGAACAAGATCGCGGTTAGTAGTTGGAAGTTGGGAAGGTCAAATCCCACCGACTGTGCCTCAAGACGGGCCATTTCGAATCGGGTGAGGGTGACATCGATTCGCTCCCCGTGAGGCACGTGAAAGTCGATGAGTTGTGTGCCGGAAGTGAGCTGGCGCTCATCTTCCAGGCGTTCGAACTTCATGCTTAGGAGGAACATGATGTAGGTCACTGGGTCAGTATGGACCCCATCGATGTCAGCACCATAATTTATGATGTCAGGCGGTACCCTCATGGCGAGTGTCCTCGCTAGGCCACCTAGGCCGCGTTGTATTGCGGCCGCTTGGGCCTGTGGCGTCATACGTCCGCTTGTGACGTTGAGCCATTCGTTGACCTCATAAACGTACTCCCGGAAAGGTACGTTGCTTTGAGGGTCCCAATATGGGCCATGTGTTTGCCCATCGGTGCTGCTGTCTCCACGACGCATGTGCCCGATTGCTGCCCCCAGCGCGAACCATATGATAGCGAAGATAACCAGCCCAAGGCTATGTAGATAAGGGCGGTTATTAGGCGCGTTTCCGCGCTGGGGTAGCGCCTTGTCGAGTCTTCGAGGCGCTCTATCTGGCGGATCTCTCCGCCCCTGCTTCACGTATTGCGTTTTTGGCTCGTTGCCGAGCGGTTGGTGGTAGCGCAATGATGAAGCGTATATGGTACCAATGTCGTTGTCTAGACGTCGTACCTCTCGTGTCGCTTCTTGCTCTTGGATAGATCCTCGTAAACGTACTGGGAGTAATAGCGCAGGGTGGTAGGTGGTCACGAAGATCGTACCGAAGAGTATGAGGCTAAGAAGAGCAAGAGCTGACCACACGAGAGTGCGGCCAGCTCCGCTACCAAGTCGAAAGTGAGCCTGGTAACTCAAATAGCATCCGATTCCATGATAGACATCGGATAGCAAATAGCGTCCATCGCTCTGCTGTGATAGTTCAATATGAGGAATGGGCGGATAAAACAGGATAAGATCGATGTATCGGTCTTTCCAGCACATAGCGAACACTCGCGGTGTCCGGGCAAATAGGGCGCGCGTGCCTTGAGCCAAAGGCAACGGCGCGCGAACTATGCTCCCGATACTATAACATCTCCCAAAGAGCTACCCTGGACGGAGTGACGGCGGGAGCGTCCAAAATGGCCTCGGCAAGCAGGCCCAAATCATTGATTTCTGCCACGGCCTCTTGGGAAGAGCGCAATCCCCCCCCCCCGCCCCCCCGTCCTCCCTACCCCCTTCTTTGATCGATCACCTTGAAGATGGCCCCAAGATGGCCCCCGAGGCTCCCAAGAGTGCCCCAAGAGGCGCCCAGGAGGCCCCAAGAGGCCAAGAGACCCCCAAGAGGCCCCCTCCCAAGGCACCGAAGACGCTTCAAGAGGCCTTGAGGGCCGCCGCGAGGCCCCAACACGCCGCAACAAGCCGACAACAAGCTCCCGAGGACGAGGACGAGGACGACGACGAAGAGAAAGACGGCAACACCACAGGCACCGCCCCGCAATTCCACAAAACACGAAAACGCAGTCGGGGGGAGGGGGTAGCTTCGGAAGCCACCCCCCGCAACCGGAAGCCAAGGCTCACCCTCAGCCCCGAGAAAGAGGGGGGGGATCTTCGATCCCCCCACCTAGGGGCCCGGCAACGGCAACCTCCAGCTTTGCAAAGGGGGGAGAAAGCGGGGGAGAAGGGTAGCTTCGGAAGCTTGCCTCCTCCTCCTCCTCCTCCTCCTCCTCCTCCTCCTCCTCCTCCTCCTCCTCCTCCTCCTCCTCCTCCCCAAAGCGGGGAGGGGCGGAACTTCGGAAGCCCCCACCCCGTACAGCAGGGGGGGGGGAGCAGCTTCCCCCTCCAGCCTCGACAAGGGCAGCACAAGCTTACCCCGACACCCAGAAGGAGGGGGAGGGGTTCTGAAGCCCCCCCATGAGTGTCCCAGCGGAGGGAGGAGGGGGAGGGAGTAGCTTCGAAAGCCCCCTCTCCCCTGGTGGAAGAAGGGGGGAGCTTGAAGCTGGGCCCCCGCAGCGCGCTCTTTCATACTTACATCTCTCTTTCTCTATATATATATAAAGAGATATCGGAGGTTGGGTGAGATCGCAGTGAAACGGAGACCCCCAAACGGGACATCGTGTCGTTTCGGTCGTGTTGTGCGTGCGTGCGGGCGAGGCGAATCTGCCTGGACGCGCGAGAGGAATGAACCCGCCGTTGCTAGGGCGAAATCAAGGCAAATGCTGTTTCTCGCCTTCCGTCCGTCCGCCTTCCGTCCTGCACAAATGTTGCGCCTCCGCCTTCCGTCCGTCCGTCCGTCCGTCTGGCGGTGGCCCGCGGTGTCCCGTGGTGTCCCATTGAGTGAGATCGATAGTGATCGATGGTGAGATCGATACTAAGATCGATGTGGTGCCTCGAGGTATCCCGTGGTGTCCCAACAGGTGAGACCGATAGTGCGATCGATAATGGGATCGACAGGTGTCCCGTGGTGTCCCGTGGAATCCCGTGGTGTCCTGTGAGTGAGATCGATAGTGAGATCGATACTGAGATCGATGAGGTGCCCGGAGGTGTCCCATGGTGTCCCAAAAAGTGAGATCTATAGTGAAATGGATAGTGAGATCGGCAGGTGTCCCGTGGTGCCCCGTGGTGCCCGTTGAATGAGATCTCTAGTGGGATTGATGTGGTGTCCCGAGGTGTCCCGCGTTGTCCCGTGGTGCCCCGGGGTGTCTGGTTGAGTGAGATCGATACTGAGATCGATAACGATATCGACAATTGTCCCGGGGTGTCCCGTGGTGTTCCGTTGGGCGAGAACGATAGTGAGATCGATCGTGAGATCGATACTGAGATCGATAGTGAGATCGATAGTGAATTCAATACAGAGATCGATTTGGTGCCCCGAGGTGTCCCGTGGTGTCCCAACAAGTGAGACCGATAGTGAGTTTTGTGAGATGGACAGGTGTCCCGTGGTAACCCGTGGTGTCCGGTGGTGTCCCATGGGGTCACGTTGAGTGAGATCAATAGTGAGATCGATGTGGAGCCCGGAGGTGTCCCGTGGTGTCTCAAAAAGGGAGATCTATAGTGAGATCGTTAGTGAGATCGACAGGTGTCCAGTGGTGTCCCGTGGTGTCCCGTGGTGTCCCGTTGCGCCCCGTTGAGTGAGAGTGGTGTCCCGAGGTGTCCCGTGGTGTCTGTCCTATGGTGTCCCGTTGAGAGTGAGATCGATCGTGAGATCGGAAGTGAATCCCACCGTGAGATCGAGAAGTGTCCCGCGGTGTCCCGTGGTGTCCCGTGGTGGCCCGCGGTGTCCCGAGGTGAGTGAGATCTTTAGTGAGATCGATAGCGAGATCGACAAGTGTCCCGTGGTGTCCGGTTGGGTGAGATCTATAGTGTGATCGATTCAGTCAGACGTTGGTCCCCCCCTCTCCCCCCCACAGCCTCCTTATCACCCGAGAGGTGGTCGCATAGGTACGTGTTTATGCAAAGATACATAGACAGATACACAGATACGTATACCTACGCAGCACGCAGCCCGCCCACGCAGCTTCGCCTCGCCCGCACGCACGGCACGCACGAAGACGACACCGAAACCGATTTCCCAGTAGGGGGGCTCTCCGTTCCACTTCGATCTCGCCCCCAACCTCCGCCCTACATCTTCCACGCCAATCCCTCGACAGGCGCTACGCATCTCTCGCTCTCGCTCTCGCTCTCGCTCTCTCTCTCTCTCTCTCGACGGCGGCGCGCGCGCTAGCGTCGGCGGCGGGCCCGCCGACACGCTCGGCGGGGGCCGGTGGCGGCCTTATATCCTCCTGCTCCTCCTCCTCCTCCTCCTCCTCCTCCTCCTCCTCCCTCCTTCCTCTCCTCGCTCTCCTCCTCCCCCCTCCTCCTCCTTCTCCTCCTCCTCCTGCTCCCCTCCTCCGCCTCATCCTCCCCCTCCTCCTCCTCCTCCTTCCTCCTCCTCCTCCTTCCTTCACCTCCCCTCTCCGCCTCCCTCCTCCTCCTCCTCTCCTCCTCCTCCTCCTCCTCCTCCGCCTCTCTCCTCCTCCTCCTCCTCCCCTCCTCCTCCTCCTCCTCCTCCTCCTCCTCCTCCTCCCTCCTCCTATCCTCCTCCTCCTCCTCCTCCTCCTCCTCCTCCCTGCTCCTCCCCCTGCTCCTCCTCCCACGCGTCCCTGCGCCCGCGGGTCTCCAGGGGTCTGCGGCCCTGCCGAGGCCGAGGGGGCGGGGCGCGGCGCGCGGTGCGCCGCGAGGATATCGGCCAATGGGCCAGTGGGGCTTATAGTCGGGGGGTCTGGCACCCAGCAGCGGCGCTCAGCTTTCACCTCCTCCTCTCACGTTTGAAGGGGCCCCAGGACACACAAATAAATACACACAAATCAAATTAGTCCCCATATTTTCCCATATTTTCTGGGGTTTTGTCTTCTCCCCCAATTCCCATATTTTCCTATATTTTCCTGGGAATCGAGGATTAATTGTGTCTGTGTGTTTTTTCCCCTCCTGATCTCAACTTTCACCTCCTCCTCTCACGTTGGCGAGGCTCTGATCGACGGGGTTCGCGGCGTTCTGGCGGAAACAAAACAGTGGCGGCGTGCCGGCATCAGAAATCGCCTTGGGCGCCGTGGCCGACAGGTGGGAGCTGGGTAAGCGCAGCAGGAGCAAGGACAGGCAAAACAAGTGATCAAGTATACAGCGGAGTCCAGTCCACAAGGAACCTTGCACAAGAAACCCAACCCTGAGACCCCAGGACGTCCATTGACTCATGGCTTGGGGACGTCGCGCTTTCCATCGCAAAATCATCGAAGCCCAAGAAGCCAGGGCACCCTTGAGGCAAGCATGGTGTTTCTTGGCATGGGTATTCACTGTAGGTGAGCCCAGCAGGAACAAGGACAGGCAACAAAAAGTGATCAATAACAATACGACTAGGCCCGATAGGACATGGAGTGTGCGCCCACCTGGTCGGGGAGGGGGTGAACGAAATGAACACAATCCCCAGATGGTACGTAACATGGTCATTCGAATGTAAACCGCAACAAGAGTGAAGGACATCGAACAACTTGTCGAAATGCTGCGGGCAGTCGCTGGTTCTGCTCCTTGTTGTGTTCTCTCCGACTCGAGGCTGGCGTAAGTTGCTGCTGCTCGGAAGCCCACACTGAGGGTCTCAAACCAAAGGTAAGGCTCACCCCCTGCCGAGGGCTAAACTGGCCGCAGTAGCAAGTGGTTTGGTGTGTGCTGCCGCTGGGCCTGGGTATGCCTGGCTTGAGTGGGGCGAGCAAGGCTGCGTGGCAGACTCTGTGAACGTGGAGCAGGTCGACTTTGTGAGGCGGTGAAGAAAGTGAAAAGGGGGACTCTTACAGACTGCACGGGTAGTAAGGTCAGCGTGGGTAACTGGTGCCAACGCGCTCGGTTCGCTCGGCAAGCGTGTAGGATGATCGAAAAGCGTCATGCCCCATCCCCTGGACGGAAGACTCTAGAAGGTTGGCTGTCCTCCCCTCCCTGTGTAGAACGTTGTTGAACGCCTGGGCAGCAGACTGCAAGTGAGAAAGTAGAAAGTGGCAAGAGGTCAGGAAAAGAGTTGGAACTGGTGAATGGCTGAACAGGTGGTAATTTAGTGGGGAACGCTCCCACGCTTCTGGCTGCAGCTACTGGCATGCAGATAACAGGTTGATAATGAGTATGCAGTTCGCTGGATCCTGAGGGGAGCACCACCGTCCTCCTGGAGGGAGGCATCAGCAGAAGGTTGGGATCGAGGTGAGAGGTACCAAGGATGGTCCTCAGGTCGTCAGCCGAGCGGGAGCGATCGGGGGGAGGTTCGGCTCCGGCAGAGAAAACGACCTGGAATCGGCGATGCACCGCCGATGCACCGGCGACAGCTCCCGCTAGTGAAACCGACGGCTCCTGGGAGGCACTGGGCTACCGGGCCCTTGCCTGCGATGCAGGGGCGGCCCGGGGTCGACGTGCGCCCCCCCCCCCCCCCCCCCCTGTAGCCTATTCAAAACGATAAACG
>CAUYUJ010000282.1:0-25000 GCA_963575745.1 Prorocentrum cordatum
CCGGTCATCGGGCCTCCCCCCTCCCTTTCCCCCTCTTTCTTCCCTCCTCCCCCTCTTTCTTCTCTCCTCCCCCTCCCCCTCACCCTCCTTCTCCCCTCCCCTCCCTCTCCTACCCATCCCGTCTCCTCCCCCCTCTCCCAGCCGCGATCGTCGGGGCAGGGCCGTCGCCACCCAGGGGACAAGCCAGCCAGGAGCCGCCCAAAGCAAAGCCAAGGGTGGGGGGGCACCTCCCTCCGCCTCCTTCTCCTCCGCATCCTCCTCCTCCTCCTCCTCCTCCTCCTCCTCCTCCTCCTCCTCCTCCTCCGTTCTCTTCCTCCTCCGCCTTCTCCTCCTCCTCCTCCTCCTCCTCCTCCTCCTCCCCATCCTCCTCCTCCTCCTGGCGTCCTCCTCCTCCTCCCTCTCATTCAGCAGAAAGCACTGTCAACCCCGCAGCGCCAGCATCATCATCACCATCATCAGCATCTTTCTCCTCTTTCTCCTCGCCCTCCCCCTCCCCCTCACTCCCTCCCCCACCCTCTTGTTTCAGGGCCCACCAGGGCCCCGAAGCAGCGACGAAGGAACATGCCAAGGCACCAGACGTCAGCCAAATCGAACAGCCCAGCGAAACACCCAGCTTTGCGGCCAAGGCCAGCAGCGCAAGGTTCACGGTCGACGCTGGCGCGCCTCGGCCCCCGCTGTTGCCACGGCGGGCCCGCAGTCCTCATGTACAGGCGTCCCGAGCAGCCCGGTGGCGGTGGGACCACTGCTTACCAGGGGCCCATTGGCCAAGGGGGGGTCCACCAGGATGTCTCTCCCGCCTGTCCCAGAAACGAGAGGGATTACGTCACCTATCCCTTGTGCTGGCCACCTCCCCCGCCACGCTGGCGATCCACCAGGATCGGCGGCGCCAAAGGCATCAGCCGCCAGGCCGCCCCAAGCCAGCCCCGACGATAGCCCCGACTTCGACCCGGACACGGATTGTCACCCCAGCATCCTGAAGGCCGGGGATTTCGGCGACGGGGAGTCCGACCACGCTGAGGCTGAGGCTGCGGCGCAGAAGGTCGTGGGGACAGAGCAGCGTGCGGGTGACGATGCGCCCGCGCATGAATACATGACAGCGCGCGCGGCTGCCACCGCTGCCGGGAGGGGGGATCGCGATCGCGCGGGTGATCCTTCCCGCCGCGATCGCCGCCAGCCACGCAGGGCATTTTTCCCGATCCCCGACCCTGTCCCTGCCACCAGGCAGGGGAGTAGCATGGAGCGCACAGGCGCCACCAATGGCATCGGCGTCGCTTCCGCATATGGCCAATCAGGCTCTGACAGCACGGCCCTGATCCACCGGGTATGAGACGCCGCAAATCAGAGTGGCGGACACGCCGTATTTTGTATGCGCCGATGCCTAGCGTGACATAGATCAGTGAGTGATTCGGCACTCCCCACCCACATCTTTTCACTGGGACTGTCAAGCGCAACCAAAGGTTACACAGACGAGCATTCATGCACTTCTGGGCATTGCCTTGATTGGGACAGCAGAGCCCCATGCGCAGATAAGACGCGCGTTGGCTACGCCTCGACTTCGTCCTGTTCCGCGACCTTCTTGCTAAGCAGCACCTGGGCCTCCTGGCCACTCGCGACTTAGACCCGGCGCGACAATTGGACGGGCGAAATGCAGCGCCCGCTTGCTTACCCTTCAACCGACTGGGCGACCGCATCGAAGGCGTGTGCTGGGCGCGCACGGGCGCGGCGGATCTCGCCGGCGACGCGGGCTGTTCGAAGTGGCCACCCGAGCCGCGCGCGCGACCCATGACGAGCTCGGCCGCGTCACTCAAGCCCACGGCCAGGGCGAGCGACGCAGGGGGCCAGCGAGGCACGGTACAGCTCCGCGTTTGCCGCGTGCGCGCGCCACCCCCTAGCTGACCCGCGCCGCGGGACAGCGCGTCGAGCGATGATCGCCCTCGACATGCGTGCGTGGAACCAGCCACGCACAGATGTGGGACGCAGCCAAGCACGCCGGGGCAGCTGCCAACCTGCTGGCGCAGCGGCGTCGATCGACTAGCCTCGCGGATATTCCGCGCGCGCAGTGGGCGCCATGGCATCCGCGGAAGCTGAACGCCAGAGGTGCAGCCGACGCGACCAGACCGCCTGCGGTGTAGCACGGCGCAACCACATGCGAGCCAAGAACGGAGCCAGGGCCAAAAGCCAGTGGGGCGCAGCCGCAGCACAGCGGCCCTCCCCGGCCTGCAGGCACGTGGACCTGCACCGACAACGGCGAGGAGGAGCCAACCGCCGGATCTCTCCAGGCGCGTGGCCCACCGCGGCATAATGCGAGGCCGCGAGGCCTACGACCGCAGCATGGCGATTGCTCAGCCGACGCCCCTTCAGACGCGATCTCGGGCAGCCCTGGTGACTCGCACTACCGGACCCCCGCCTCCACGAATAAACCGAGCAACGGCCTCGCCGAGGCCGCTGCCACGCTGGAACTCACGACGGGCGCCTGGGAGCCAGCGCCGGGGCGACGCCGCGGGGCCGGGGCCCAGGCCGACGCGGCAATCCCTACCGGGGGCGCTGTCAAGGCGGAGCGCCGCCAAGGATTCCCCCGCCCAGCCCCCGCCCAGACATCTGTTCGCGCCGACGAAGCTCTCGCCCGCGCCATCCGCGCCCGACCCGCTGCCCGAGCCGGCGGCGAGGGCGGTTGGGCCACAGGGGGTGCCAATGCGCTCCCAGACGGGGCCCCGCGACTGTCCGCCCGAGCTGCGGGCCACGCAGCGCGCCAGGTTTTTGGCATGGAAAGGAGAGCTTCCGACGGACCAGCGCGCGTTCTCAGTCATGTCCACATGGGTGCGCGCACGGGGGGCGCCGGCCCACCGCCGCCCAGCGTCGTGGAGGGCGCGCCGGGCCCGCCCTGCAAGTTTCGGGGCGACCCCGCGCGGAATTATCAACGACGTCAGCATCGCGTTCGCCATGCCGGGGAAACGCCCGTCGCCTGCATGTGGATTCAGACAGGAATGCGCGCCTCGACTAACCGCCGTCCAAGTCAGCCGGACCTCGACGCCAGCCATCCACGGCAAATTCGCACAGGAAGAGCACATTCGCGTCTCGTGACATTCGCCAACTGGCACCAGCAAGGCAGTTCTTCCTCACTGGGCGACATCATGCCAGTGGCGCGCGCGTGGAGAAAGCGGCAGCGCTGGTGCGCACCGCGCTCGCAGATGACAGCGGCCCCTCGGCCCCCGTTGCCAGGGGCCCAGAAACATCGCTTGAAGGGGCTGTCCTTTTTAACGGCCTGTCGGGCCGAAGCGCCCACCCCGGAAAGTGATTGGATGCGCTTCTGTGGAGGAGCTCTACTACCGGGTGGCGGCCTTCGAGCCCAGCGGCAACCCCTTCGAATCCCGCTCGCGGGGATCTACATCGACGTTGCGCCAGCAGCGGAGGGCGCGGACCTCGACCTTGCTGCCGCTGCCGAAACCCGAGTTCGCCGAGCGGTGGCTAGACCCCCCATGGTCGCCCGAGGCGCGCGCGCATGAGCTCGCTCCATAAGGCCCCTGGTGGCGGGCATTTGCGCCGCAGGTGCTGGCGCCCGAGCCGCAGGCGCGACGGCGCGACGCATTTTTTCCAGCGACCCGCCGTTTGCCGGCATCCGCCCCAGGGAGCGCGGGCGGATATCCCGGCGGGCCACGCGCCCCCTCGCATTCCCAGGCCATGCCTTGGAACTGGAAGCCGTCGCGCAGCGGGGGGCGCCCCTCGGCGGCGCGTCCAGGAGCGGCGAGACACTAGTCTCAGCGCCATAACCGAAGAGGTGCGCGACCGCGCGAGAGCCTTTCGTGGGGTGGTCCGACGGGTGGAGTCTGGTAAACCATCGCCCGACTGGAATTGAGCTGGCCAGCCTTGGGCGCGATGCGTGACGGCTGGGGCGCGCGCCTGCCGTGGTGACACCTGCCCTTTGGGCAGTTCGCGCATGTTCGCAGAGCGTCGCAAGGTCGCGCCTGCTTACGACCCCCGCCGCGAGGCATGACATCGGGGCGCTGGCGGCGGGGATTCAAGGCCTCGACTACTTCGCCAGCGCTTGATTGAAAAGGACAACAGGCAAAGCCAAATGCGCCGCGCCCAACAGAGGGGGAGCGCGCGCGGGGATCTCGGCCGACCCATCGCCGCCGCGCCGACGGCGTAGCTGAGGAGGAGACTCAGGAAATCACCGCCTGGAGATGCCCTTGCCGGACTGATGAGCGAACCTCCCTGGCAACAGTGATCTCAGACGAGAAGTGGAGAGACCGCCCGCCACGCGCGGCGCTGCGGGCCACTGTAAGAGGGCGCGCAGCTTCTCCACCGCCAGGCCAGCCCGGCCCAGGAAGAACTCCCGCAGGCCATCCCAAGACCGCCGCCAGAGGATCATGTCGAAGCATGCGTTGGCACTGGCACGTGGGCTAGGTGGGCCCGCGCGGCCGCGGGTGGGGCCTGCCCGCGGAGGTCCCGGATCATCGTTTGAATCGCTCCGCCCGAGCGCGCGGCTTTGCGCAGCCAGCGCAAAATGCCGAAACTCTCGCGCTGCTTCACGCGAGCACCAAGGCCCAGAGACCCGCCCACATGTTCATGGACAACGCAGCAGTTGTCGACGGGGTCCGATGCCTTTCTCGCAGGACACCCACCGCAGACCAAGGGTTCGCCAGCTAACCTGTGGCAGTGCATCCACAGGGTGGTCCAGGCCAAACCGGGCATGTTCAAGGCCCACAAGTTGAAAGCCACTTCGGCGAGCAAGGGATTACACGACGAAAGCCGCATCTCGCCGATTGCCAAGGCCTTTACCCGCCACGCTGACGAGCTAGCAACAGCTGGAGCCCGTCTGCACTTCGCGCTTCACGAAGCCATCGACGCGGATAAGTGGCGACATACACTCGCAGCTATCATCCGCGGCATTGCGGCGGCGATATGCGACCGTCGTCGCCGCGCACGGCCGATGACAGACAGACGAGATGGCCGCTCCGGGTCGGGACTCCGCCGCGTGGAACCCCACCTTCTCGTCAAACGGGGGGCGAGCCGCCGGGCTCGCCCGATGGCCCGCGCTCGCGAGGCCCGCCATGACCAGGCATCATGGCATTTTTTAGAAGATCCGCAGGGCGCCCCCTCGACAACTCAGAAGGAGAAGCATGGTCATAGGCGCCCAACCCTCGGCAACGCAAGGGTGGCGCGCACGAAGCCCGCGAGAAGGGGCTTGTTTGGACTGCGCAGGTGGCGCTGCCGCGCGCGGAGGGGTCCGCTGGCCGCGCGTTGCTTTCCATTGATCTCCTTGTTAGTTGGTCGTCGTGTCGCGTCTGCGCGCGGCGCGACATGTCTGTAGTGCACATGTAGCCCCTGGCAGTGAACGGCGTAATTGCCGTGCAACTGCAGAGCGAGTGCTGCCCGAGCGCGATGTCATGTTTGCGCGAGCACGCAAATGCGGTCGCGCGAAAGTGGTATGATTATCGCAAGCACGCAAGCAAGAAGGCTATGCATCCTGAGGGATGCGTGGACGGCAAGGACACCCACGGTTCCTGCCGCGATTCGCTGCGACAGACAATCGGCGCCAGCGCGGATTGGACTAAACAGCCCGAGAGGAGGGGGAGGAGGAGGAGGAGGAGGAGGAGGAGCTGGAGCTGGGGGAGGAGGAGCTGGAGGGGGAAGAGGGAGGACCTGCACGCAATGACAAATGATGGAAATCATACCATTCTATACACTTCTGTTGCCCGCTGCTGCCGGGGGCGGCCTCGCCGCCGAGCGGTCGCCCAGCTTCGCGGGGCCCCGTCCGGGTTGCACAGGACCTCCCTGACCAAGGAACCGGCGCTGTTGTTGTTCGCGATCTTGTTGTGCAGGGCGATTTGCCTCGAGGCCAAGATGTTCGAGAGCGGCTGCGCTACTGCTCTGCGTTGGACATCGTCGTTGCTGATCCTTGATACATGCGAGCACGGGATGCCCATGATGCGTTTCGAACTCCTGCAATGGAAAGCACCCAGCCGGGCCCTCTCAGCGCGTAGTAGCCAGACAGTCGAGAAAGCACAACAGCTTGCTCAGCACAGACGTCTCGTAAATCTTCATTTTCCGCGCCAGACCCATGGAAGAATGGGGCCGCATCTTCCGAAGTCGGTTGAAAACCCCAGTCGCGTCTCCAATGCGCCGCGAGAGTTCTGATGCAGCCTTTCCGTCGCAAGTGATGAGCCCACCTAAACAAACGGCTTCCCGCGCCGTGCTGATAGGGCCGCCATCTGGCTTCGCGATACTCATTCCTGTCGAGATCTGTATCTGAACAGTCTTATCACAATTCAGCTCTAAGCCGTACTTCGCGCCCTCCTCGACGACGGCGTTGAACATATTTTGCAGGTTCCCTTGGTGTTGCGAGGCCGACATGGCGTCGTCAGCATAAAGAGCACCCCTGGTGACCAAGAACGCCGTCTCATCACGAATATCAGCGCGGTCGAACACGTCGTGCAGGAGGACTCTTTGCACGGCGATGAAGAGGTAGGGCGATGGCGGGCACCCTTGGGCGATCCCTGCGCGCTGACGTCTTTCTGAGGATGATCCCGCGTGGTCGTGCACGACGAAGTACCGGCTCTCGTTTATCGCCCCGATCATGCTCGCCATTTCCGCAGGCAGCCCAAACCTGTGCGAAACCGCGCGCGCTACGTTTGGCTCCACTCTGTCGAAAGCTTTCGCCCAGTCCAACATGAGATGCAGCGTGCCGCCCGAGTTGTTGTTGCGCGCAGCGTTTATCATGCGCCTCGCCAACATCAGAGCGTCTGCCGTGCCACGACCTGGTCGGAAGTCATACTGTGAATTCCGCGTCCTCTTCCGGCGCCACCACCGATCAACCTTTTGTGCAACATGGAAGCAAGGACTTTGCATCCTACTGGCAATAGCGAAATTGGCCGGTAGTTTGCTGGGAGCGCGGCGTCGCCTTCCTTGAAAAAGAGGACGACTTTTGCGCGGCGCCACGCCTCTGGAATTGTTTTCTGCTCCCAGCACTTTTGACGCACTTGAAGCAGAATGCCGCAAGCCAGGTCGTCATCCGCCACTGCCTTCCAGAAGTCTGGCGGCGCGTCGTCGAGCCCGGCCGCCTTCCCGACCTTCAGTCTGCCCGGAGTTCGCCGGGGCTCTGTGTCGACTGGCAACGCAGGCCCAAGCGGCGCGTCACTTGCGGGACTCATGCCTTCAAGGCGTCACTGCGCGTGCTCGAAGTAGTCTGCCAAGACATTCGCCCTGTCCGCCGAGTCACTCAGACTGCCGTCGGGCTTTTTGATTGAAGCATGCTTGGCGGGCCTGGGCTCGCGAAGGTACCAGGTTTGCTTCCCCATTCCCTCCGCGAGTAAACGAATCCAGCCACCTTTTTTCTGTCTTCTTTTCGGGGTTTCCTGATGAGTTTGTGGAGTCTGCGTTCGCCCTCGTAGTCGGCAGCCCTGCAGCGCGCATCGCGATCCGAGATCAATTGCAGCGTAGCTCGGCTAGTCCATGGCCGCCTGGCCAGGGGGCCCCCGTCAGGAAGCGCATCGGCAGCGCGGGCGAAAGCGGCTCGAAGATCCTCTGTGGCGTCGTCTAGGGAGTCTGGCTGGGCAGAAGACGAGTCCGTAAACCTTCGTGCGAGGGCGGATCGAACGATTTGGTGCTGGAATGCCGATGTATCCACGGAGTTCTTTTGTGCCTGGGCCTCCGCGTTGACGTTCGCGCTGGTCTCGACGATGGTGAGGAAATGGTGGCTGTTTAGAGCGCGTGTCCGGCTCGTCCAACAACTCGCGATCGCAGGCAGAGCGCCCCGGTGACATAGCACATGGTCTATCTGAGCAAAACGCTCCGGCGATAAGATTACGATGCGAAATTTGCATGTCGGGAGGGTTGTCAAAGTAGGTGTTCGCGACGATGAGCTCGCACGCCTCGCAACATTCGAATGAAAACCGCCGGTTCGAAGTGGTGGGATCCTGGCCGTCATGCGATGCAGCCGCCGTGAAAACGCATGGTCTGATAACGTGGCCCTCGGATGCCCCCGTGCGACGCAAACGAGCGTTGAAATCTCCGAAAGCGAACGTGATGCTGTGGTCCATGGTCGGCCAGACGAGCTCCTCGAGGTCGTTGAAGAAGTTCTGCCGCTTCTCGTAGTCGTGCTCAGAATGCGGAGCACAAGCTGACAGGCGCGTCGAAATGCCCCCGCGCAGTCGCACGCGAAGGGTAGCCATGCGATCACACTGAGCTTTGAAGGCCGCGACGGCAGAGCGCACCCAAGGCGAGACTATGAAACCAACGCCCGCCCACGGACGCTCTTCCAGATTCAGTTTACCAGAGAGAAATATGAGGAAGCCGTCCTGCTCGTAAGATTCGGCTCCACGGAGGTGTGTCTCCTGAATGCATAGAATATCAATTCCCTGCTGTTCCATTACACGCTGAAGCTCCATTAGCTTGATTACGGAATCGCCTCGCAGACCCTTAACGTTCCATGATTCTCGCGCGCGCGCAAATTTGTTTCCCCGCGAACACGGAATGAGGCGCGAGTTGTCGCGCGAGCCCCAGCGCGCAATGCGCCGCGAAATTCCGCGCGAAATTTCAGCGCGAAATTGTTGCGCGGATGTTTCAAGGCGGTCTCTGATTCTAGGAGGCGCTCGCAGGCGCGGCCGGGTGCTCGCTGGCGAGTTGGGGAAGCAGTCATGGGTAAGTTTTCGCGCGGCCAGTCTAGGCAGCAACCCTCGGGGCCAACTCGCGCGGGCGACTTCGCGCGGGCGATTTCGCGCGGGCGATTTCGCGCGGGCAATTGCGCGCAGGCAATTTCGCGACCCTGCGTCGTGGCCGCCCATGCTTCTCGTCTGCCTCTGACGAGCGGGTTTGTGTTTTTCTCGGCGACATTGTGATTGGGCCCGGCGATGCCAATGCTCATGGTCGCAGTGCCGACGGCTCGTGCGCGCGTGACGACGGTGGGAAAGGGGGCGCGGTCCAGCGCCCGCGCCGTTGGGCGGGCTGCGAGGGGTGTCCATCCCGCCGCGGCGCAGATGATTGATCGCGCGAAATTGCCGGGGGCGCCCGGGCAATTTCGCGGCCCATCCCACGCTCCTTCGCGTCTCCAGGGGATCGGCTTCTGCGAGAAGAGGGCCCACTCGGTCTCGGCGGGGCCCTCGACAATGGCGGTGATCACGCCGCTGCAGCAACGCGCCGTCATAGCCGAGGCCGCGCGTCAGACCCGACAGGCGCCCCCACCCCAGTGGGGCGCCACGACAGCGATGGTCGCGACGCTGACGATGAAAGCGCATTTCCTCGCCCCGGCAGGCTCGCTCCTTCCATTTTCATAGAATCAAACGACGAAAGACAAACAGCTTTGATCACATGCATTTCTTTATTGAATGAAGCCGCGCCACCCCTCGCGCGTCTCAAGCGCGGTTGGCGCTCGCCCCCCCCCCCCCCCACCCGGCGCTTGCGCGCGGTCTCTCGAGGGCGCGGGCGAGGGCCAGGAATCGATTTTCCATGGGCAGCGCCTGGGCATCGTTTCTGAAATTGTTGATGGGGCGCCGAAGACGCGAAAAGCTGAGAAGATGGATCGGGCCGCGAAAGCACCGAACACGTTGAACAGCCGAGTGAGACTCTGCGCCCAGCCGAACACGCGACAAACGCAGACACAATTCGACGACAGAAGTTCGGCGACAGCAATAAAGAAGGCCGACGCGAAGCAAAGATAGACCGACGACATTCAAAAGACAAGAAAACAATTGCCAGCGACAGAAATATGAGTCTGACGACAATCAGCCAGCGGCGCAGAGCCGCGACGAAACCCGAAGTGGCGACGACAAAATGTTTCGGGAAGACGTGCGACAGAAATTGCGGAAGCGCCATTCCATGGTGAATTCATGGGGGCTGCAGACCACGGGCCCGATGTGTCACGCGGTTTAGTCGAGCGATATATCGTCGCGCGTTCCGCGCGCCCGGCAGGCTCGCGCCCGCGATGGGATTTCGGGCGCGCGCTGATGCAATCTCGCGCGCGCAGCGGGTTTGTCGCGCGCTGGAGACGCGCGCGCGCGCCGATGCCATATCGCGCCGCGCGCCCCCGCCGCGGCCGAAGCGCGAGGCGCGCGCGGGGTGGGGTGTCGCGCGAGAGACATAGTGTTGCGCAGTCTGTCCGCGTTGCGCACGGCGCGATACCGGCGTCGGCGTCGACGCGAGAGCCGCGGTTCGGGGCGGGCGGTGGTGTCGGAGTTGAATTCGCACGTCGCCCAACACAGGTCGGCGAGCTTCAGTTGTCGATTTTGGGTATGTGCTCAATCTTTTTATGTAAAACGATTTGTCTGTGGATTTTCCCCCGCGCGCAGTGGGGAGGTGAGAAGGCGCGCCGCGACTGCGCCTCAGGAGGCGAAGCCTCGCTGGAACCCAACCTGGGGCGATCGCGGCCCGGGAGAAACCTTCGCGCGATGGGCAAGCGGTCGCGGACTGCGCCCCCCCGCGGGCTGGCGCCGTCGCCCCAGCCCGCTGGGCTGGCCAGCCCCCCGGCGCAGCGCGCTCTGCCGCCCGGCCCGAGCCCCGCCCCGCCCGGGATAATTCTGGAACAAAGGGCCCTAGCGCCATCCGCCAGGGCGCAGGTGCCCGAGCGACGCCAGCGCAGCCCGCCCATCGGAGGCGTGCCCTCACGCGGCGTCTCACCGCGGCCAGGCGACAGCCTGCCCATGAACGCGAAACTGTTCTTATCGCAAGCATCGCGGCGCTGCGACAGCGCACGTCCAGCATCGCACCCACGCTGCGTAGCGCCCGGGAACAGTCGCGCCCCCTCCTCGATAGGTTCAAAGTGCGAAGTCCGCCAGGAACGA
Source organism: Prorocentrum cordatum (assembly GCA_963575745.1). NCBI lineage: Eukaryota > Dinophyceae > Prorocentrales > Prorocentraceae > Prorocentrum > Prorocentrum cordatum. The sequence goes on from CAUYUJ010000282.1 coordinate 10,776, forward strand.
GCTCCAGCTAGCTTTTTCCCCCACGCCTATCTCTCATGGGGCCACTCCTCAGGCGCGACTGAGTGCTCACCGCTAGCGCACCAGCGTTAGCCTCTCCATTTTTCGCCCGCGGCGAAAGCACCCGGCAACCTGTTGCGCAGTTCAGGCACTGGGCCGTCGAGGAGGATGCCCAAACGTGGGGCCTTCTTCCCGAGGAAATCGAGGCGCGCATGCCGAAGCGCGCTACAAGCCGGCGCCCAACTGCAGTACGTCAGAGCTCCGAGTCATCAGGGTTGGGGGCGGTCAGGGGTAATTACATAATCGCGCCTCGGGGGCGCAAACCGGAATTGCAGATTCGCGCCTCGGGGGGCCCAAATCGGAATGACCCCGGATATCTTGTATCCCGGATAATTCGGGCGCCCGAACACGGGCGCGCAAGAGGGGGCGTGCCACGCTCTCATCGCCTCGCCCTTGGTTTTTTTTGTTTTGCTGCCGGGGTCTTTGACCGCGCCAGGGGGGTCCGTTCCTGTTATTTCAGGCGGCACCGCCCACCAATGAGAGGTTGGCCGAGCAAAAGCCAGCAGCATCCTGCGGGCCAGAACAAAACCATCGTCCGAAGTGGCGCGCTCCTCCTCCACTTCCCCCTCCTCCCTTTCCCTCCGCCCCCGTTCTCTCTTTCGAGTCCTTTCCATTTCTCCCCTCCCCTGGCCCCTCGCCCCCGCCCCGCCCACCCACCCATTGCCCTTCTCTCCTGCTTGGCCCACCACCACCCCATCCCGTTTGTTTTGGAAAATAGACGACATGAGAGGATGGGGAGGTGGGCACTAGTAGCATGTACTGGAGGGGGGCGTTTTGCAACCGCGCGCCTGTGGGCGTGCTGAAGAGCGCACGTCCGCAGACTTCCTCCCGTTGTGACATCGGGAAAGAAAGGGGTGAGGAATGAAGCGGGACCAGGACGGGATAGGAGTGGTGATGGGGAGACAGGTCGGGTGTTCTTGGCAGTCTGTGCTGTGGGGTAGGAGCAATCACGCGACGACCAAGGCGCAGGCGGGAGGCCAAAGCATAAGGGGAGAATTCGGGGGAGGCGCAAGAGGGGATGGGGCGATCGGCGTGCGCACAAGACGGCCCCCGAGGTCATCGCATACCTTGACGGCCTGGCGCCGCCAACGATTGTGACGGCGACAACCACGACGCCGACTCCGGCCCCCACCACGGTGGCCTCGACGGTTTCGACCACTCCGACGGAGGCCGCCGCCGAGGTCGTATCCTTCGAAACGAGCACCACGGTGGTGGCGGCGCCCGCCGATGCCGCCACGACGCTGGCGGCCGACTGCGGGGAGCCCCATCCGCCAGATCCCCCCTCCTCTCCCCTCCCTTGCTCATTTCCCCGCTTCCCTTCCCCCTCTGGCCCTCCTGACCTCCTCCTCATTCGCGTCCTCCTCCTCCTCCTCCTCTTCCTCCTCTTCCTCCTCCTCCTATGATCATCATCATCATCATCATCATCATCATCAGCAGCAGCATCATCATCATCATCATCATCGTCATCGTCATCGTCATCTTCATCTTCATCTTCATCTTCATCTTCATCTTCAACTTCATCTTCATCTTCATCTTCATCTTCATCGTCTTCATCATCATAATCATCATCATAACCATCATTTTCCCCCTATTCCTCCCCCTCCCCCTCGTCCTTCCCCTTCCCAGCCGCAGCGGGGCCGCCACGGCGGGCGCGGCCGGCGCGGCAGCCCCGCTGCGACTGGCGGGCGCGGCCGCCAATGTTGTCGTCGCTTTCGTCGTCGTGTTCGTGGTCGTTGTTTTCGCCACAACCGTCGTCGCCGTTGTCGACATGCTCGTCGTCGTTTTTGAGTTGCTGCCTCCGTCCTCGCCGCTGTTTCCGTCGCCGGCGTGGCCACAAGCCCAGCTGCGCGGTCGTCGTCGGTGTCGTCGCGGTCGTGGTAGGTTTTCTGTCTCGTCGTTGTAGTCGTCGTGTTCGTTGTCGTGTCTGGCCTGTGCCTTCGTTGTCGTCGTTTTTCCAACCCTCCTGCGTTGGGCTCTCGTTTTAAGTAGAGCACTGCGGTCTCCACTCCTTCCTCCCTTCCCGCCTCCCTCCCCTCTCTTCCCTCTTGTTTTCCTCCCACCTCCTCTCTCCTGCCTTTCACCTTGTTTGCACCTGCCTGCCATCCTGCCTCTTACCTCGCCGCCCTGCGAAATTGTCGCCACTTTCGAGGGCTTCCGGGGGGTCCAGCGTTAGATTGGGTCAATATGGCAAACGCGACCCGGGCCCTCTGGGTGAAAAGTCCCTTGAGAATCTCTGGTGAATCTCCAAGTATTTGGGCATTCCCACAGTCTCTGTAAAATCTCTGGGCTCGGCAATCTCTGGGGAAATCTGTGGAACGTATCAGAGGTTCGTAGAAACATTTGAGAGATCTCGGGAAAAAAGTCCGGGAATATCCCCGGCGTGCAGAAATCTCCAGAACAATTCAGGAACATCTCCGGATCTTCTCCAGCGGTTCTTTCGCTGGAGTCTTTTAAAGGCGCGAAGACTTTAATCATGCGGCGATTCGCCAGAAGGTTGAAGTTTTTTTTCAGATTTGCCGAAATATTTCAAGGCGCGAAGTTGTTTTGGATATTCGCCTGAAGTTTCCTAGATATTGGACATTCGCGGGAATTCGGGGGAATAGTTATCTATGGAAGCCGCAATCGACCCAGTAAGTCCAGCGGAGTGGCGCCCCACGCAGACCTAAATAAGACCTCACCATCCCTTGGGGGCTCCGATCTGCGAAATTGCCGGCACTTTCGAGGGCTTCTGGGGGGTCCAGCGGAATGACGCCCCACGCAGGCCTAAATAAGACCTCGCCATCCCTGGGGGGCTGCGACCTGCGGAGCTGTCGCCACTTTCGAGGGCTGCTGAAGGGCAGCGCAGCGAGGCGAACACGCCAGCAGCCACGTTGCCGCGTCGGCCTGCACCCTCCCTTGGTCCACATCTTTGCTTTTCACTCCCGTGAGGGGAAGGTGGGGTGACAGAGAGGGGGGGGGGTATGAGGTGGAGCACGGGGTAGGGTAGGCGGGAGGGGCGAGTGGACAGGGGACAGCGGAGAGGGAGGAGTGAGGGAGGGAGGGAGGTTGGAGCAGTATGAGGAGGAAGATGAGTAGGAGGAGGGCGCAGGATGAGGCGGAGGAGGAGGAGGGAGAGGAACGAGGGGGAGCAGGAGGAGGCGTTGGCGGAGGAGGCGGAGGAAGAGGCGGAGCCGGAGCCGGAGCCGGAGCCGGAGCCGGAGCCGGATGGAGTGGGGCGGGGGTAACGCATACTGGCCCCGCGGAGGAGGGCGACAATGGGATCCAGGTCGAGTCGAGCGCAGGTTTCACCGTCGGCGACACCATTCTAATAGGGGACTGGACCGCGCCCTCAACCGAGAGCAAGAGGATCCAGCTACGCTGCCGCGCGTGTCCGCCACCGCGCTGTGTGTGTGTGTAAGTGTGTGTGTGTATGTCTATGTGTGTGTGAGAGTGTGTGTAAGTGTGTGTGTGTGTGTATGTGTGTGTGTGAGAGTGTGTGTATGTGTGTGTGTGTGTGTGTGGGTTGGACGCCGTGTCGCCGCTGCGCGCGGGGCCGCGACGCGAAAACGTGTGCGTGTGCGTGATCACGACCATGTTCATGACAACGACGACGACGACGAAGGCGAAGGCGATGAGTGCGATGCTGGCATCCGAGACGAGCCTCGCGGCGCTCTTGCTCGCCGAGCCCGTGGGGGTGATCCGTTGGGAGGTCGAAGCTGCAATTCCGCTGCGCGTGCCGAGCTCCGCGGAAGCGCAGGACGGGGAGGGTGGGAGAACGGGGATATGGAGGACGAACGTCACGAGAAGGAGACTGCCGAGAGCCAGGCGGAGGGGGAGGGAGGTGGAGGAGGAGGGCGAGGAGGAGGGCGAGGAGGAGGGCGAGGAGGAGGACGAGGAGGAGGACGAGGAGGAGGAACAGTTGAGATCTGGTCCTCGGGCCACAGCGCGGGCCTCTGGCGGCCGTGCGGGACGTTGCTGGCACGGCTGGAACGGAGTGGTAACAAGGCCGTTCCAGGGGTGGAAACCACATCCTGGACGGAGTCGCCACAGATCCTGGACGATTCTGGGATGAGGCATATCATCTGTTCCATCCCATATCCGTTGCCGACGACAGCCCGACCCCCTGGCGCGCCTGACTGATCCTGTCGTCGTTTCTATCTTCTTGAGGTTTTCCATTCCTTTTGGCTCCTGGACCGATCCTCCGGCAACTCGGGGCCCTCTGGAACCGTTTTGGGGGTTTGGGGGGCTTTCTTGGGCTGCCTTGGGACACGCTAGCCCCCCATGATGCGTTCGTCCCAAGCTGGGGGTAAGTCAAATTCCCAGTGTGGGAGCCAGGGGGGATAATGGGGGGGAAACATCTCACACGCCTAGAGGCCCACAAGGGTTCGGTGGACTTTGTACGCCTCGTCGCTGCGCGCGAGGCCGCGGCGCAAATGTGTGTGTGTGTGTGTGTATGTGTGCGTGCGTGCGTGTGTGTGTGTGTGTGTGTGTGAGTGTGTGCGCGTGTGAATGTATGTGTGTTTGAATGTGTGTGTGAATGCGTGTGTGTATGTGTGTGTATGTGAATGTGTGTGTGTGTGTGTTTGTGTGTGATCGGGTATTGTAGTGGCCTCCGGCCAGTGCCGCCGATCCGGGGTGCTACCGGTTCTGCTTGCAACGGATGGTTTTTTCTGTTTAGTCGTAGAGACTCGCTCGAGACATCTTCATAAGATAGAGATGTTGAACTCGCTCGGCAACCTTCGGATATTCGAAAGTGACGATCTCGCGTGAACAGCCAAACTCATGGGATGTCCCCTCCCACCTCTGGGCCTGAATGGCGGCAGCCAAGGCGTCAGCCCCCGCCCCCGCCCCGACTCCTCCGTCCCGGGCGTGAATGGCGTCAGCCAAAGCGTCGGCCCTCCCCCCCCTCTCCTCTCCCGGGCTTGAATGGCGTCAGCCATGGCGTCAGTCCCCCCCAACAGAGTGAAGCTTGAGCGAGCTCCCCCCCCTCCTCCCGACTGCTCCCTCCCGGGCCTGAATGGCGTCAGCCATGGCGTTACCTCCCCCCCCCCTCCCCTCTCCCGGGCCTGATCGGCGTCAGCTATGGTGTCAGCCCCCTCCCCCCCCGACAGAGCGAAGCTTGAGCGAGCTGCCCCCCCTCTCCCCCCCCCCCCGGACTGAATGGCGTCAGCCATGGCGTCAGCCCCCCCCCCCCTCCCCCCCTCCTCCCGGGCCTGAATCTCCCCCCCCCCCCCTCCTCCTGGGCCCGAATGGCGTCAGCGATGGCGCCTCCCCCCCCGACAGAGCGAAGCTTGAGCGAGTCCCCCCCCCTCCCCCTCCCCCCCCCCCCCCGACATCCTCCTCCCGGGCCCTTCCCCCTCCCTCCTCCTCTTCCCCTCCTCCCCCCTCCCGGGCCTGACTGAATGACGTCAGCCCCTTCTCCCCCCCTCCTCCCTCCCGGCCCTGAATGGCGTCAGCTATGGCGTCAGCTCCCCCCCCCCCCGACAGAGCGAAGCTTGAGCGAGCTCCCCGCCCCCCTCCCCCTGCCTGGGCCTGAATGGCGTCAGCCATGGCGTCAGTCCACCCCCGACAGAGCGAAATTTGAGCGACCTCAAGTCCACGCTCTCAGAAACTCACGCTGGATCGAATGTGTGTGTTGGGGTATTTCGTGAGAGCGCCGCTCTGCCAAAAGCCCGCCGCGCGGCCTGGGACTCCGGCGCGCGACGCCGCACGTGCACCCTGCCGAGGTATAAGTGCCTGCTGTGGGGGCCCAAGGCGGGGCTGGGGCCAGATCCTCCTCCTCCTCCTCCTCCTCCGCCTCCTCCTCCTCCTCCTCCTCTCAAGTTCCTCGGGGCCCGACCCATTTTGGCGGGGTCACCAGGGACTCCTCGCCACTTCCGCGTAGGGTTTGGGGGGCAACGCGCAGCCCGCGCCGCCAGGCCGTGCAGTGGGCGATCGAAGCGTTGGCGAAGAGGGAGGAGGACACCATGGGCTAATGTCGGAAGCGAGCACAACGCATACACCAAGTGCTCCAACTGCGGGCGCTCAGAGTACAATCGCATCCTGGAGGCCTACCAGAACAAGTGCAGGTGCGGCAAGGTGCTGAAGCTATTCAAGCCGAAGGCCCCTCCCGCGCAGGACGCCTTGGACTGGGATTGGAGCAAGGGTAAGGGCAGCTGCGAAGGCAAAGACAAGTACAAGGCCGACGCCCCCATCCCAAGCGAATATTTCACAGATGCAGGTGGTGCTGGCCCAGATGAGCGCGTACACTTCGGACTTGAGTGCGAAGCAGGCCCTCATGATTCAGTCTCAGACACCTTTCGCAGCCGGCGATGACCAGCCCTATCACCGCTGAGGAAGAGGTTCGGGAGGCACCCGGTGCTTGGAAAGACGCCAACATGCGCCATGACCAGGCACAGAATCAAGTTGTTAGACTTCGAGACCAACTTGCACGCGCTGAAGAAAAAGAAGCGCATTTCGCACGGGAGTTGGCAGTAGCAGAGTTTCGGAAGAAGGAGGCCGCCAAGCGTCTGGGCCTCGAGGTGGGTGTCGAGCCAAAGCCGTCATAGCCCAGCAACGCGACACATAACTGGGGGGTGGTATACGACAAAGAATTCTTTGACAAAGTTGATGGCTATGAAAGCGACGAAGAAGAGAACAAAAAAACATATTGTCCAGTTGATGGCACAGCTAGAGAGCGCCAACCAAGCCATCGAGACCAACGGGGGCGAGATCGGGCGCTGGAAGTCCCAGGTGTCGGAGCTGAAGACAAAGGCGCAGGATCGGCTGGCCAAGAAACGCAAGGGTCAAGACGGCGCGGCACAAGCCGCAGCATCGACGGCGACGGGTTCGGCACCTTCGGCATCCCTTTTTCCACTGCAGTCTTCAAGGGCCCCCAGCGATGAGGAGCTCACGGAGGAAGCGAGGAAGATCTCTGACCAGAAGTTTGCGGAGAAGGCAAAGGAGCGAGCTGCGCGCGCTGCTGCTGCTGAGGCGGCAGCGAAGGCAGCTGGCGACGAATGAAGCCAGACCCCTGGCAGCGACGAGACCGCCGCTGCCACCGGGGACATCTTCTGCGGCAGTATTGCACAGTGAGGGCCGACTGCAGAGCAGTGGATTGAGAACTCTCTTCCCCGTGATAAGTGTCATGGATATGCGTTCCAAGAAACCCTGCGATTGGACGAGCTTGCAGCAAAGGGGCGAGAGATGAGTGGATTGGGACTCAAGATGTGCTTCAGCGCCGCGTTGCAGTCCGTCTCTTCGAGCAAGGGCGCTCATGGGGGAGTGCGCATCGGGGCTCGGGGTCGTTTTCAAACTTCCACCTTTCGTGAGCTCGCGGAACCAGGCTGGGCATCCGCAGCTGCAGCTAGCCCGAGCCCAGGCATGGGCGTTCTCAGTTTGCGCGACTGGGCCCCCATGGTTTGGCACATGAAAGGCTATAGCATCGTCGTCATCAGCGCATACTTCGACCATGGCACTTCCCTGCGGTCTGGAGCTAACGCGCGGAATCTGGGTAGCGTCGGCAGCTCCCTGAAGACTGCGCAGTGCCCATGGGTGCTCGAGGGCGACTACAACGTTTCACCGTCAGACTTCTGGCGCTCTGGTCGGCCGAGCAGCATTTATTGCGAGCGTGCCAGAGGCGGGCTTCACGCGCGCGAAGAAGGGCTGCAGGCCCTCGATCATCGACTTCGCCGTGGTGGGCCCGCATGCGATCCCGCGCGTTGTCTGCGCATACGCGGTGGCCGACGCACCCGGGGGGGCCTCGTTTGGGACAGGTCAACAGCCTCAAGGGCGCGGCGAAGTTCTGTTGGGCCAGGCAGCTCGAGATGCCGGGGCCCTGCGTCCACCCGCCCAGGCCTAAAAAGGCCCGGAACCACGACAGTAAAAGACAAAGCGAGCCCCTGGAACGGCGGGAGCAAAACCAACATGGGGCCACTGTAGGGCCCACAGGAACTGCTTGCCTCTCAGACCAGGAATCCCAGGCAAAGTTGGACGACCTCATGAGCCGCAGGTGGGAGGCCCTCCGCCCGTTCGGCTGGGGGCAGACACCCTCGAACCTCGGCCAGGCGAATGGCGACGGCGACTTCTTTGCCATGGCCGACCAAGGCCCCGACGCAGAGCATCTGGAATATTTCCGCTTAAGCCCCCTGAGCCTGCGCATGGCTAGTTAAGCCAGCTCGCTCAGGACGCGCCGGGTGCGACAATCGACGCGAGGGCCGTGAACGGCCTGCGGCAGCCGATTTCGGCGCCCAGCAACATGACCGTCGACGAGGCGCCTGGCTGCGTCAAGCAGAGCATCAGCGACCGGGCGATCCCGAGGCAGGCAGACGCATTTGACGCGCGATGCGCGCACGTGATGGATTGCGTTGAAAGGTTATATTGCGCGGCCTACAATATCGCCGAAGAAGAGAAGCCCAAATCCGCTGGCCGACGGGAAGGCCTACCGACACAAGTGGGCCAAGGGAGTTCTACGCGGACTTCGGCGACCTCGCCGCGCTGACAAACATGCTGAGCGGTGGGCGCGCGCCGCGACGGCGCCCGGCCACTTCGACGCCTTGTTGGCAAGGAAAAGTGGAGAACAGCAGAGACCCGCAATCATCATCAGTTGCCGTCGGGTGGCGAACGAGGGTATCCCACCTGCTGGACGTCTCGAATCGGCAGCGGCAGCTCTGAATCTCTCTGGAAGAATAGATTCTCCGACATCGGCGCCCTCGGCCACGACGTGATCAAGGGTATGATGAAGCAGGCGCACGACGAAGCATCTTGGATTCTTAGACGTGATATAAAAGCCAGCGGTCGCATCTATGCCCAGTGGGTAGCCTCAGGATGCGACAGTGAGCCTGGCGTACTTCACGTGATCACCAAAGACAGTGTACAGCACGAAGATGACTATATAGCTGATGGTGGCAAAGCGGATACACCCACGGACATCATCGACGCCAAAGCCATCATTTTCAGAAATATTTGGACCAGGCACGCGGACAGCAGCGAGAACATCATCGACGTGGTTAGCGACCTCCGTGAGAAGGCACTTCTACAGACGGCCCTGGCATGGACCTTGGACGACTTGGATCGAGCTTCGCAGGGTGCACCCGAAGGACCCGACAAGATGGCGATGATTGACGCGAGGCGCCTTCCTGTTCGGGGACGCACTGCTCTTGTGGATATGTTGAATTGTTGCGAAGACCTTCTGGGCTGGCCATGGCAATGTACGCTGGCTTCGGTGATGCTGCAGCCTAAACCTAAAGGGGATCGAGCCTTGCCATTCATCACGTGGTTCTGTCGCTGTTGGGAAGTGCTGAATCGGCAACGGATACGTGAGTGGGTGCTGGGAATGCAGGACAAGTGGGGTGTGGCAGTGTCAGCCAACTTATGCCTGCGCGAAGCGATGGCGCGAGTTATATCTGACGAGATTGCACGCGAACTCCATTTACATTGAACGCTTCTACGACACACAATCGGCTATTGTGCAGCGGGGAAGGCGGCGTCCAAGTACGGCTTCCCTCTTCGCACCCTCGCCGCGGCCCTCTTGGTGCACACGACCGCGAGCATATTGCGACAGAGTGGGGCATTCAGTGAGCCGATCTTGGGCGCGCAGTCGTTACTTGCTGGTTCCCGTCGCTCTGATAATCTTGCTCGTGCAGTTGTTTGTGTTGTGCCCGATGGGGCTGTCTTTATCTTCCCCCAAGTGCACGCCGCGCGCGTGGTTTGAGGACCTCAGCATCCAGTGCGTCGGGAGCCGCGAGAAGCTCCCCGATCTTGGTCTCGGCTACCCACAAAGTCTTTCTTGAGCTGGAACAGCAGAACCTGGTCATAGCGGATGAGTCTGCGTTCTTCGCCAGTTGCCCGAAGCTGGCTCATATTATCACGGACAGGCTAGAGGCGCTGCAAGTACCGATCAGGAAGACGGCGGAGGGCAGGGGCTTAGGCGTGGACCGCAGAGGCGAAACTACGACACGGTGTGGCACTCACCAGAAACGACGGAAAGCAGCTGCACGACGTCTTGGACGCATCGCCACCAAGCGTCAGCCTGTACCTTGCAGGCAGCGGAAGCAATTCTCCAACCAGGGACCGATGGCATCGGCCACCAATAACCACCGAGTGCATGGAGCCTCGCCCTCGGAGGTCTTGAAGATTAGGCAGCAATATGCGAAAGCTATTCGGAGACCCTGGGCGGGCAGATGCTTAACCGCACTCTTGGAATTGAAAGGAGACGACCCTGGAGTAGCCACACCTAAGCTGCAGGTGCATTCTTGGTTCGATATGTGGGCTAAGAGGCCTGACTTTCGCAGCGTCATTATCAAGGTGTGGCCCAACATTCGTCAAAGACTCGGACACGGCTCCTCGATATCGCTGGCCGCAAAAACGCGGCGCTATCGGCTGTGTGATTCTTACTTTGTGGGAATGTGGTTGGGGCGGCATTGTTGCAGACGCGTGGGTGGACGCTGAGGGCAGCACTTGGGCATTCACGGACCCCGAGCAGGCCGGCGACCCCGCCACCTTGATCGACACTTTGGTTTCTGATATCAAACTCACGCAGTGGAAGAAAGCAGCGCAGCAATGCCATGGACTTGGGCGTGAACACGGCGTGGACAATATTGACCTGCGGAGGCGGCTTCGTTCGCTGATGAACCAATGCCGCCGCGCGGAGCGCGGGGCCCTACCTGCAGCAGCTTGCGCAGGCACCTGGTCAGGCAAGCGGATATCCAATGCAGGGGGCAAGGGGGGCCTGTGCAGCTGCGGACGCGAGGGGGGTGAGTGCCACAGGATCTGGGGACAGTGCCAGGTGCGGGAAAGTGAGCCAGCGCACGGGAAGTCGAGCTATCTTCAACGACGTGCTGACGACCTGTATGAGACCATCCCAGCCTTTTGGTTACGAGGCCTCACTCCGAGGAAATGGACCTGCCCTGACCCGTGCGAGACGACCGACTGCGAGACAGCCATGGGGGAGCGCATCGGCGCCAACAGGATTTACTCCCCTAGCAGCGACCCCTTGGTCATCTATGGCGACGGCAGCGGCTGCGAAGGGTCAGGAGATTAACGTTAGCGGCTGGGCTTGGATTAGACTCGGCCTCAACCAGCACGGCGAGTACGTCATGCGCGCGGGCAAGAGGCGTCCACTCCCTGGCCCGCGCCAAACCAAAAACCGCGCGGAGTTGTGGGCATTCTACGCTGCTTGAAGGGAACCGATGGACCGATGCGGACCGACTCGGGATACCTCATGGCGGGATGGAGGATTGCAGGACACACGCGGGCTGCTAACAAGGGTACGAATTCAGATTTATGGAGATTTATTGGCATCGAGCTGGACAAACCGTTCGGGACCAGTGGAATTATTTTAGACTGAAAGTCATCTCTTGATCGAAGAAGCTAAGAGACGTGGATGACCGAAGCGTGCGTGGGCTGGCAACTCCATAGCTGACAGATCAGCAGACCAGGCAGCAGCGGACCACAGCACACCTCAAGCACAGTTGGATTGCTATGATTGGATCAGAGCGGGTCCGTTTGTGGCCAGGGACAGAATCTGCCAGGCTACCCACGGTGCTTTCGAACGCCGACCTCCATGTCATGCAGATAGGAAGCGACAGCGAGAAGACGAGAAAGCAGATGCGCCGGCGGCCAAGCCAGTGCTGATCCCGATCAAAGACCTGGTCCCTAAGTGCAGCCACGACATAGACAAGGACGGGAGGCAGGCGAGATGGACGTGCAGGGGTTGCCGGCAATCTATTCCCAAGGCAGGCTCCAAGACGCTCGCCAGGAGTTGGCCGAACACGACTTGCCAGCGCACAGCTCTATCGACCAGACCTCGTCGCGAGATTCTTGTCGGTGGCCAGTTTTCTCATCGCACCCACCCAGTGTTGTTCAGCTGTCAGGAGAATAATTGGTTATCTTTACTCTGCGTTGCACGAGCTTGCCCTGGACAGCACGTTTTTGTTGGCAAGCACTTGATCGAGGAATGTAGCAACTCACCAAACTGCGCTTCTGGCAAGCACCTCCTGTCGAAGTTGCTGACAACCGCAGGCTGGAATGGCTCGTGGACAAAACCTGCGGCGGACAGTGCGAATTGCCTTATCCAAAGAGTACGTGCCCCTCGCGACGAGCTGAACTCCGATGCGGTATTGGCTTCGATGGCGGCGGCATCTTCATCATGAACACCGAGCCCAGTGGCTCCATGTGGAGTGGGCAGTTGTGTCGACCGGGCCCACGGCTTTTTCCGTTAGAACGCAAGTCCTGATGCGTTCGGCGACCCCAGTGGTGCGTCGCGACGTTGGGCACGTTAGAATGCAAGTCCGGATAAGATCGGCGCCCTTTGGGGCGGCGCGACGTTGGGCTCACGTCGCCACACAGAGTCGCCACGTTTTGCTCTGGGTTATTGTATGGTGCTTCCAGAATGTTCGCTATCTGCATACCACCACTTCCCGCTGCAATCTCGACTTCAGCTTCGACGTGCGAGCTCTGGGGGCTCTTTTCTTCTATGATGTGTATGCCGCCGTGGTCGTGGGCTGCTCCGAGGTGTTCGAGCTGCTCATCTAGGTCTGCGCGGCGCGAGCGGGGCCCGTCCGAACGGGGCCCGAGCGACACCGTCGCTGCCTGCGTCCTGCCTCCTCCTCCTCCTCCTCCTCCTCCTCCTCCTCCTCCTCCTCCTCCTCCTCCTCAGGCTTCGTTCACTCCTCCTCCTCCTCCTCCTCCTCCTCCCCCTCCTGGGCTGCAGGGGCCCAAGACGGGGCTGGAGCCCGAGTTGTTCCCCAATCAGTGCTTGTACTGAAGGGGTCCTAGCGGATATCGACAGATTTGGCGAAAGTGTCCCGCCGATTTTGGTGGCCGGCTGGGTTCCCGGGTTGCTGGTTCTGGTTTTGGGTCGATTTCGGTGGGTTCCGGGTTCCCGGGTTTTTTGTCGATCTCTTTGTCGAAAGCCATATATTGATTGTTTTTTTTCCTCTGGTGTATTTGATGGCTCCGGTCCAAGGAGTGGGGGCATGCTGGCCTCTTCCGCGGCGGGTGCTATTCGACAGCTGCTTCGCAATGGGCGAACAACAACAAGTCAGTCCGACACGCACCAGCCGTGGCACACAGCGGCGGCGGATCGTGGATGTCACGTCCGCTCCTTCTTCGTCTTCTCGGCGGCTCAGGGACGTCACGTCCCTCGGCTCTTACGGGACAGGGAACCCGAACCAAGCATAGTTTGACATACCCCCCCTACTGGGACGGCGTTGGTCCTGCTGTTCGCCCCCTCCATTGTGGACCGATGATCCCAGGTCGGGTGTTCCCCTCAAGATGGGATGGGCCCCCGTGTTCCACCGCCCCCCCCCAGATGGGATGGGGGGGGGCGAGGACACCGACGCCGCCGCCGCCGCCGCCGCCGACCACGACGACGACGACGACGACGACGATGACGACGGCGACGATGACGACGACGACGACGGCGGTGGCGGCGACGACGACGACGACGACCGACGGCGACGGCGACGGCGACGACGACGACGATCTCATGCTCCCTGAAGCGCCCTCGCCCGCCATAACCGCAGGCGACGACTGCTCGTTCAGTCGTCGTAGCCGTCTGCACGCATCCCACCCCGTGGACGTGGCTGACCCTCTCACCACGGGCTCTGGGCACACCCGTGGCGAGGCCAAAGCCCAGGGTGCTTGGGGAACGAATTCCGCATAGGCCTGCGACCTTGGTCTCATCATCCCGTCGGTATCGTTTCACCGATCCCCATCCCCATCCATCCCTTTCGAGACCCCCACCGAATTACCACCCCAGTTGGGGATACACCCCTCGAAACCCGAAGGGAGCGACCTATATCCCCATCTAGGGGGGTAAGTCAGCCAGTGGGGCCCAGGCCACGCCGCTGGGGATGGGGATCGGTTAAACGATACGCATCTCAGAAAGTTCTCGGCGAAAGCAGCGGGGCGTCCACTCTCCGCCACGCCAGGCCCACAGGGCCACGACCACAGGGGGGGGGGCGGGGGGAAGCAGCGGCACGCCCACCGCCCACCTTCCACCACGCCATGGAAAAAGCGCCGCGACCACAGGGGGGAGGGGTCCCAGGGGCAGTGATCCCATTCTCAAGGCCTTCGCGAGTCTCACGGGCGTACCCGTCCAGGCGGGGGTCGATCCGATCTGCATCGGGGATGGAGGCAACCCTGGATCATAGATGCCCTCTCCGTCGGGTTTCGCGGCGTCTATCCCCGCCTGCAGGGAAGGCTGG
>CAUYUJ010000282.1:35000-45000 GCA_963575745.1 Prorocentrum cordatum
TGATGATGATGATGCTGATCCTAATGGTGATGCTGATGTTGATGATGATGATGATAATGATGATGACGATGACGATGATGATAATGATGATGATGATGAGGAGGAGGAGGAGGATGAGGATGAGGATGAGGATGATGATGATGGTGATGATGATGAGGAGGAGGAGGAGGAGGAGGAGGAAGAGGAGGAGGAGGAGGAGATAGGAGGTATGAGGTGGGAGGTGGGAGGGAGGATGAGGAGGAGGCCGAGGAGGAGAAGGAGGAGGAGGACCCGTTGACTGTGACCCATTGGGTAGATTCCTGCAGGCGCGCCGGTAGCCATGGACGGAGAGAGTGCCTGTAGGCAGGGAGGGCTTGTAGGCGTGCCTGTATGCAGGGGGGGGGCCCTGTAGGCAGGGGCAATTGGAATGAATATGGGCAAGGAGGGCCTATTGACGAGGAGGGCCTGTATGCAGGCATGGCCTCGGGAGGCGCACGCGGACCAGCCTCCTTCCGTTCATGTTCGCGCTGCGCAAACATGCGTGCACGATTGTCGACGCAGCCACGCCCACCAACCGCGCCTTGGCAGCTAGTTCGTGTGAGGATGGGCAGCAGGAGGCGGCGGCGGCGGAGGAGGAGGAAGCGGAGGAGGAGGAGGATCTGGCGCCCGAGGACATCGGGTATTCCTGGCTGTGTAGTGCGCTGGACGAGGCGTACGCGGCCGACGAACAGCTCAGGACGGGCTGCCGCTGCCTCGTCGCCGCCTCCCGGGTCGGCGCTCCCTGGCGGTCTTCCTCCCGCCCTGCCTCCTTCTCGACCTCCGCGTCCTTCCTCATCCTGCTACTCCTTTCTTCCCCTTTCTCCTCCTTGATCTTTGCTACTTCCCCCTCTTCCTCGGCCTCATTCCCCCGCCGCCTCCTCCCCGTTCCCCTCTCCCCCTTTCTTTTTATCCCTCTTCTCCCTCCGTCTCCTCCTGCCTCCTTTTAGCCTCCTCCTACCTCCTCCTGCCTCCTCCTCTCCTTTTCCACCTGTCTCCTCTCCTGCTCCTGCTGCTGCTGCTGCTGCTGCTGCTGCTGCTCCTCCTCCTCCTCCTCCTCCTCTTCCTCCTCCTCCTCCTCCTCCTCCTCCTCCTCCTCCTCCTCCCCCCTGCAAGTAGGCCCTCGCCGTTATCTACCCGCTACCCACTGACCAGTGGTATATCGTGGCGGTCGTGGTCCGACAGCGCGGCCGGCGCGCCCTTGCAGATACAGCCGCGGTTGACCCCAGCAAGCCCAAGGAACCTGTGGCAGAGGTGTATATAAAGGACCGCCTGGGGTGCAATCTCACACTCTTTTCCGAAGCGTGGTTCCTGGTGACGTTGCTAGCTTTGTGGGCTTGTCTCCACTCGAGAGAAACTGGTGGAAGCCTGTGCCACCGCGTGCGGTCCTGGGTCCAAACCTTGGCCGCGGGATGCTGTGTCTGCGGTCCCTTGGCCAGTGGTCGTGGTAGGCGGTTTCACCCTGCATGGCTCCCACCGGTTTGGATGCTGAAATCGTTCTTGCATGTGCGATCGTGCAGCCACGGTGATGGCCGCCAGCTCGAAGCTGGCCGCTGGCCCCCCAGTCAAAAGCGACGAGAAGTTTGGCCAGAATCTCGCAAGGCCAGATTCCCAGACATGCAGGCCCGCCAGAGACGGCCTCAGCAGCTAGCGGTGGCTACAGTCCAGGTTTCCAGCAGCGCGGATCCGACAGATACCCCATTCGTTTGCTGAAGCCGTCCAATCGGTTATCCCTCTTTCCCCTCATTATACTCCCCCTCCTCAATCCTCCTCATCCCCTCCTCTTTCATATAAGCAACTCCTCGTCGCACCACCAGACACTTCGGCAGAGCGGCGCACGCGATGGTCGTGATGTGTGGGATCTCCAGCAACTACACGTATAGAGGGCAGTCCGTTTTCAAAATGAGGTTTTCGCATTGGCGCCACGCGCATTCGTCGTGAAAGAACGACTGGGCAGTCAAAATGAGGTTCATACATCAGTGCCCCGCGCATTTGTCGTAAGTCGTGTCCAGCAGATACGCTGTTTTCAATACGCGGCTCTTGTCGTATTGTCGTGGCGCCGTTCACATATGTTGCTCGAGTGCGTTGCTTGTGTTGGGCATTTTGGCCCGAGCTCCTTTTGTCGCGGGATAGTTTTGCGCAGCGTGTTGAACAGCGTGTTGGGTCCTGGTGTTGAAGAGACAGCGCCCGGCGTCACTCACCTCATTTCCTTCCCCTCCTCCTTCCTCCGCATCCCTGCCTTTGCTCTCCGCGTGCAAATGGCGGCACAGCCCTCGCACGTTTCGTGGCTCCGTAGGGAGCTCCACCGACCACGCAAGCGACAGCGCCCGCACGGTGTTGCCACCCAGTCATGGCACACCGCCCGCTCTCTTCGTGGCCCCGTAGGAAGCTCCACCGAAGGCCCAAGCGGCAGCGCCCGCATGGCGGCGACGCCTCCATTTCAGCCCCATCACGCGTTTCGTGGCCCCGTAGGGTGCTCCACTGAAGCCCAGTGGCAGCGCCCGAATGGCGGTTCCGCTCCACTTTGGCACACTTCTAACACGCTCCGTGGCCCCTGAGGGAGCTCCACCCACCATGTCAGCACTCCCCTCACACGCTTCGCGGTCCCGCAGGGAGCTCCACCGAAGCCCCAGTGGCAGCGCCGGCATGGCGGCGCCGCACCCTTTTGGCACACCCTTCACGCGTTTCGCGGCCCCGTTGGGGGCTCCATCCACCGCGCAAGCGGCAGCGGCGGCATAGCGGCACCGCTCCATTTCAGCACCTCATCACACGCTTCGCGGCCCTGCAGTGAACTCCACCGAGGACCCCATTGGCATAGCCCGCATGAAGGCGCCGCCACATTTTATCACACCCATCACGCGTTTCGTAACCACGTAGGGATATGTACCGACCGCCCAAGCGGCAGCGCCCGCATGGCGGCGTCGCACCATGTCGGCGCACCACGCACACGTTTCGTGGCTGCGTAGGTGGTAGCTCCACCGAAGCCCCAGTGGCAGCGCCCGCATGGCGGCGCCACCCTAATTTGGCACACCCCTTGCCCATTTCGTAGCCCCGTAGGGAACTCCACCGAAGGCACACGCTTAGGCCTCACGGCCCCACGGACAACTGAATACAATATGTAATGTCTTTGCAAGTGGTATGTCAGGATGCCGAGGGTGCGGTGCCGCCACCGCGGGTGCAATCATTGCATTCTGCGCGACGGCGCAGCAGGCAATTCTTCTGGTGACGCGCACACGTGCTCACCCATCGGCGTCCTGCAGCGCGCTAGCGGCGGACTGCTTCAGTCGTGTCAACGCCTCCTCTCCCTCCTCCCCCGTCCTCCCCCTTCCTCCTCCTCCCCCTTCATCCTCCTTCCTCTCCCCTTTCCTCCTCCTTCCTCCTCTGCCCCCTTCTTCCTCCTCCTCCTCCTCCTCCTCTTCCTACTCCTCCTCCTCCTCCAACTCCTCCTCCTCCTCCTCCTCCTCCTTCTCCTCCTCCCCCTCCCCCTGCCTCCCTCCTCCTCGCCCCTCCTTTCGCCCCCTTCCTCCTCCTTCCTCCTCCTCCTCCTCCTCCTCCTCCTCTCCTCCTCCTCCTTCCTCCCACTTCCTCCCCGTTTCTCCTCCTCCTCCTCCTCCTCCTCCTCATCATCATCATCATCATCCTCATCCTCCTCCTCCTCCCCCTGTCCCTGTTCTCTTCCTCCCCCTTCCTCCTCCTTGCTGTCGCATCGGGGGGTTGTCGGGCGCCGTGTTTCCGCCCACTCCGGGACCGTTGCTCCGACGGCTGGGCGATGCAACGCGTCCATGGGCAATTTCTGGATTCCCCTCCTGAGGTCCGCCTGGCCAGCAGCTTGCGCCCAGTGCTTTCCGACACTGGGGACGCAGTCTATGACAGCACGAAAGAGCGTTTCGCGCGACCCTCTGGTAAATTAATGTGTCGTGACATCGCCCTCGTCTGTCCGAGAGCTTAAGCGCGCGAAGCGCGGGCGTTTGTAGCATCTGTATGCGTACGTGCATGCATGCATACATTCAATTTCATGTATGTATGTACGTATGTTTGTATATACGTATGTGTGTTCATGAATGTCTGTATGTATGCATGTATGCATACCAGTGTATGGATGTATGCACGTATGTATGTGGGTATGTATGCATGCATGCCTGTCTGTCTGTATGCCAGTCTGCCTGTCCGTCTGTCTGACTGTCTGTCTGTAGTATGTATACAGACTACATTTATGAATGCGTGTGTGCATGTATGCATGCATGCGTACATGCATGGAGGTATGGCTGTATGTGTACATGGTTGTATGTATGCATGTATGTATGTATGTATGTGTGTATGTATGTATGTATGTATGTATGTATGTATGTATGTATGTGTGTGTGTATGTATGTGTGTATACATTGTATGCACGTGTGCGTGTATATATGCATGCATGTATGTGTGTATGTATGGACGTACGTGCATGTATGAGTGTATGGTATGTATGCGTGTGTATATGTGTATGTCTGTACGGGTGAGTACATGTGTGCATGTACGTATGTATGCATTGATGCATGCATGCATGCATGTATGCAGCATGTATGAATGCATGTATGCATGTCTGAATGTATGTATGTGTGTATGTATGTGTGTACGTGTGTTCGTACGTGTGTATCTAGGGTTGTACGTATGTATGTATTTATGCGTGTATGCATGTATGCATGTGTATGCATGTATGTATGTACGGAATGCGTGTTCTGGTATGGTATGTGATTGTACGTTGTGTTGCGACATGGTATGCTATGTTATGGTATGTTTCTGTGGATATATATATATACACATACAGAGGCATGAATGCATGGGTGTATGTATATGTGTATGTTGATATGTATATATGGATGCACGGATGGATGCATGTATGTATGTATGCAGGTGTCTGTCTGTCTGTCTGTCTGTCTGTTTGTGTGCCTGTCTGTCTGTCTGTCTGCCTGCCGGTCTGTATGTACGTATGCATGTATGCATGTATGTATGTGTATGTGTATGCGTATGTATGTGTGTATGTAAGAATGTGTGTACGTATGTACGTACGTATGTATGTATGTTCGTGTGTACGTGGATACGTATGCATGTATGCATGCATGCATGTCTGCATGTATGTTTGCATCAATGTGTGTATGTATGTGTGTGTATGTAAGTCTGTATACATGTATGAATGTGTGTATGTATATGTGTATGCATACAAGCATGTTTGTATGCATGCATGTATGTATGTATGTGTGCATATATGTATGTATGTGCGTCTGTGTAGCAGCGCAAGTTGATCAACAGGTTCGTGGCATGTACGTTGCCCGAAGCCGTGTTGGTCCAAAATCACTCGGTCATGGTAGCGGAGCCTAGCTCCGATCAGACCGCTACCGATCCATATCAGACCGCTTCCAAGCGGAGCGCGCGCGCAGCGCGCGGCGATATCGACGAAGCTGGTAGAGACTGGTTTGTGGTGGACGTGGTGGCTCGCTGGCGCCAGCTGGTGCGCAGCGTGCGGAGGACCAGGCGACTGCAGCGAATCTGGGGTCATTTGGGACAGTTCCTGCAGATCGTGTGTGACAGGGACCTGCGAGAGGATCCGAACCGTGCTGTAGGGGGACGATGGCGGAGGAGCAGCTGAGGCGACTGTCGGAGCAAGTACAGGGCCTGACTACGGAGCTCACGCGCCAGAGGGACGTAGTGGCGACACTACAGCATCAGAGGGTCCAGGAGCTCGAGGCCACGACGAAGCTGCAGGCGTCGGTCACCGCGGATCGCGAGGCCAAGAGAGAGAAGGTACAGTTCGTAGACATCAAGGGCATCGGCAAGCCCTCGACCGTCAACTCGGACATGGAGGCCTGGAGTTGATGGAGTTTCAAGCTGGGCAACTTCCTCGAGGGCGTGGCCACGGGGATCAAGGAGGCCATGGAGTACTGCTAGGACCAGGAGGAGCCCATGCAGGACACCGACCGCGAGGAGATCGCGAGTTCCTTGGACGACGGAGCGGACGTCAAGAGTGTAGGGAGGCAGCTGTATGCGGTGCTGGCGCCGCTCTGCGATGGCGAGGCGCTGGACCTGGTGCAGTCGACGAAGACGACGGGTTCGAGGCATGGCGGGTGGTGTCACGCCGGTTCGACTCACAGGGCGCTGGGCGCAGGAGGAACATCCTGGGGACGCTGATCCAGCCTGGGGCAGTCGAGGTGAAGGAGCTGAACAGCCACATCACCAGATGGGAGGAGCGCCTGCGTGTTTACCAGAGGCGAGCAGGCGCAGCGATGCAGGGGGACATCAAGACCGAGGTGCTGATCAGCATGACAATGGGCGTGCTGAAGGGCCACCTGGTGCTGAACGCGAACAAGCTGAAGACGTACCTCAGCGTTCGAGAGGACATCCAGAGCTACCTGGAGTCGAAGGTCAACGACGGCCCGACGCCGATGGATCTCAGCGGGCTTGGCGGCAAAGGAGGCAAGAAGGGGGGCGCGGGCATCACGTGCAACAACTGCGGCAATAAGGGCCACAAGAAGCAAGACTGCTGGAGCCCTGGCGGTGGAGCTCGCCATGGGAATCAAGGCTCGAAGGGCGAGGGCAAGGACGGCAAAGCCGGCAAGGGCAAGACCAAGGGAGACAAGACGGAAACCAAGAACATGGAGATGCCTTCCAGATCGCACACCCAGCCCTGGCCGAATATTTGCAGCAACCAGCAGCAACAGCAGGCAGGCTTCCCAGGATACTGCTCGCTGTGCTGGGGCTGGGGGCAGAAGAGACAGGATTGCCCTTCATCGCGTGGGCAACCGCCGAAGCGCGGTGCCAACTGCCTGGAGGCCGGGGGCAAGCAGGAGCCAGAGACCGAGCTGCCTGGGAGTATCGGCGGGCTGGACCTGTGTACGTGATGGACGGGGACGACGAATTCTTTTATGCAGCGGTGGATTCTGGAGCGGCGGAGAGCGTCGCCCCGCACAAGTGGTTCACGGATGCGGCGGCGCGGCCGACGATATCCAGCGAGTCGGGCGCGAGCTACCCGGCGGCCAAAGGCCAGCTGGTGCGCGACGAGGAAGAGAAGATCATCGAGGTCTTGGCGGAGGACGGCTATGTGAGGCGTCTCCGATGTACCCCGACGGCTGCGCACCGGATGCTGCCTGCTGTGTCGAAGCTGGTTGGATAGGGCCACGAGGTTGATTCCGGGCCGACGGGTTGCTACCTGAGGCGCATCGCGAGTGGCGTGGCTCTACCTGTTCATCTACGGCGTGGAGTCTACTGTATCAAGCTCAAGAAGGTGAAGGTGAACCAGGCTCTGGGCCTCAGCGCAACGTTGGCGAACAGGCGGCATGCGCAGCAGTAAGTCCCGACAAGGAAAGCGATATCTCTCCTCTCCCAGAGGGCGAAGTGCCAGCGGGGGCGCCGGCAGTGGCGGCGCCCGACGAGCCCCAGCAGAAGGTCGAGGAGGAAGACGAAGACATGGGGGGCCCGCGGGTCGCAGTGGCCCCGAGGCCGTTCGAGCCGACGACGGCCGAGCGAGAGGCGCGCGAGGCGGCAGGCCACGCGCAGTTCAGGGCATGGCGCGGAGACTGCGTCGGAGGGCGCGGCCGCAGTGCTGATCTTCGAAGGTTGGGCGCTGAGAGAGCGCGCCTGGTCCGCGCGATCTCCATAGACTACGTGTTCTTTGGAGGAGACGATGCTCGCGCGGCGCCGACGGCGGTGCTACGTGGGCACAAGGGGCGATGGACGGCGTCGATCGCAGTGGCGAGTAAGGGGGCCCGCGAGGCCTGGATCATCGAGCGGGTGGCGGAGGCCACCGGGTACTCGGGGGTGAGGCAATTCATCTTCAAGAGTGACCAGGAGCCTGCGATCCTGGATCTGAAGAACAAGGTCATCGAGAGTCTGGGCGAGACCTACGATTCGTGAAGGAGGTGAGCCCGGTGGACGAGCACCGGCCGAACGGCGCGATCGAGCGGGCGGCGCAGTCCGTGGGTGTCGTCGTGCGGACGCGGAAGCTGGCGGTGGAGCGCCAGTATGGGGTGCAGATCAGCCACGACCACATGATCGCACCGTGGCTCATCAACTACGCTGGAGCGGTGCTCAGCCTGTTCGAGGTGGGAGCGGATGGACGCACAGCGTACGGGAGGATTCGAGGCAAGAGGTATCGCAAGGAGCTCCCACCGTTCGGCGAGACGGCGTTTTACCTGCCAGCGGACAGGAACAGGGGGCACAAGAACAAGCTGGATGCCAAGTGGTTGACTGGCGTCTACTTGGGTGGGCGTGGAGCTCACGAGCCAGGAGCTGCGCATCGGCGTGGAGCTGGGCGTGGCGCGGGCCAGGGCAGTCAGGCGGAAGGCCGGCGACGCCCGCTACGACGGCGAGCAAATGAGGAGGCTGCAGGGGTCACCTTGGCGGCCAGTGCCAGGGGCGGCCCGAGACGGGGGGCGCCTCCCGATGGCGAAGGCGCCCGACGAGGCGCCTCTACCAGTGGAGCCGCCGGCGTTGCGGCCAGGCACCGGGGCAGGTGGAGCACTTGGACCTTGGGCCTCGGCGAGTCTACATCCGCAACGAGGTGGAGATTAAGAAGTTCGGTCGCACCGAGGGCTGCCCCGGCTGCGACGACTACGCGGCTGGACGGCCAGCTCGCAGTCACAGCGAGACCTGCAGGGCGAGGATCGCGAAGCCCATGGAGGATGATCTCGAGATGAACCAGCGAGCGAAGATGGCCGAGGAGCGGCTTGGAAGGAAGAGGCCGGCCGAGCGCCAGTCGGTCGAGCCAGAGGCGCCGGGAGGTGATCAAGGGCAACTTGCGGCGTCGGCGAGTGGAGCGGCACCATCGAGCGCGGCGGCGGCATCGAGCGCAGCGGCGCCGCTGGGTGCAGCAGCGTCGAGCGCGGCGGCATCATCTAGCGCAGCGCAGCCTGAGGTGAAGGACACGGGCCCGATGGACACGTCCGACGCTTGTCCCTCTCGCGATTGCATGGGGCTCCGATTCGCCGCTCGACAGAGCTATCACTGACTGGGGTTTCGAATTTGCCCTCGGCAGATGCGCGCCAGGGTACAGCGCGATGCCTGTAGTACTCCTCCCCGCCAGCGCACAACCTGCATGGTCCGAGTCGCGCGCCGCAGTCAGGTGGTCTGGTTCGGTCTGCTGCGCGAACTGCTGCACCAGCCTAGGTCGTCGCAGCAGGTAGCGTCCGATCCTCTTCACCATCTCCATGGCGATCTGCGTTGGCTGGCTCATCCATCGTGCCGCTTCTTTCGCCGCAAAGACGAGATCGATCCTGTCCATCGCCAGGTAGTTCATCTTCATGCACACGCTGCGAAATAGTGCCGAATCGGTAGTGCCGAGTGCCGGTGACTCCATCAGCTCCTCGGCCGTCCTCTTGATGCCCGGCGATGTTACTGCTTTGCTGCCTTTGTCTGCTCCTAGCTTCAGCTGCGCTAAGACGATCTCGACATAATGGGCGTCAGCCCCCCGCTGCGAACATGGAACTCCAGCCTCGGTCTCGGTGAGCTCGACGATCCTGTTGAGCAGCGTGACCTCCCGCAAGTCGCCGTCGTCCCAGCCGAGTACCCCACGCGCCCTCACCAGCAGCTTCTTGGACAGCTCCGTCTTGAACCACTCCAGGGCGCCGTCGTCGCCTTCGCTCGCGAAATCGCCCCCGTGGTAGAACGGCAGGATGTCCTTCTCGTCGCGCCGGCACACGCACGGACAGAAGACGCCACATGCTCTTGAGCAGTAGCGCACAGTCGCCTTCCTGACGTCGCTCGGCTGGGAGTTGAACGAATGCCCGCCTGCGCGCGGGACTGTGGAAGTGCGCCCGACTTATATCGATGAACATCAGCCTGCGTCGCCTACAGCCCCCGCGCTTCCAGCTCATCATCTCTCTGCTTCCTGCGGCGGGGTGGCTGAGAAAACATCGCCCCTGAAAACCCCAGGCGTGGTCCGCGCGCTCTTCAGTTCCTTCGCGACCAACCTGCGCCTTATCGCTGGGCGAGCGTC
Source organism: Prorocentrum cordatum (assembly GCA_963575745.1). Taxonomy (NCBI): domain Eukaryota; class Dinophyceae; order Prorocentrales; family Prorocentraceae; genus Prorocentrum; species Prorocentrum cordatum. The sequence goes on from CAUYUJ010000282.1 coordinate 44,983, forward strand.
GTCGCCCTTGTTCACGTC
>CAUYUJ010000282.1:50000-79595 GCA_963575745.1 Prorocentrum cordatum
GTTGTCCGGGATTGAGCGTTTCGCCTGAGACATCCTCGAAAAGTTGCGCTCCGGGACGCCGCGCGAGAGGTGGTCCGGGCCGTTTCGCCTGAGACATCCTCAAAAAGTTGCGCTCCGGGACGCCGCGCGAGAGGTGGTCCGGGCCGTTTCGCTTGAGACATCCTCGAAACTCTGAGCCCCGAGGTGCCGTGCGAGAGGTGGTCCGGGCCGTTTCGCCTGAGACATCCTCGAAACTCTGAGCTCTGCGATGCCATGCGCGAGGTGGTCCGGCCTATTTCGCCTAAGACATCCTCGAAACTCTGACTTCGGAGATGCCGCGCGAGAGGTGGTCCGGCCCGTTGCGCTTGAGAAATCCTCGAACTTCTAAGCTCTGAGATGCCCTGCGCGAGGTGGTCCGGCCCGTCTCGCCTGAGACATCCTTGCAATTCTGAGCTCTGAGATGCCGTGCGCGAGGTGGTCCGGCCTGTTTCGCACAAGACATTCTCGCAACTCTGAGCTCTCAGATGCTGCGCGAGAGGTGGTCCAGCCTGGGCGCCCAGAAGACCACATGTGACATATCCTCCATGGGACCCTGCGAGCCTCAGGAGGCCCCAGAGAGGTCCAGGAGGCCGCAGGACGCCCAGGACAGGCCCCAGGGGCCCCCAGGAGATTCCCAGGAGGCTCCCAGGAGGCCCCAGGAGGCCCTCTATCAGAACGTGTCAAGTTAATACACATCCAGTGTCGATTCGTTGATTTTTCCTGCTCTTGTGCCCCCCCCTCCACTTTGACGGGCCCACGCGGCCACAGGTTAGATATCCCCCCTGGGAGCCCCAAGAGCCTTCAGGAAACCTCAGGTGGAGTTCAGGAGGCCACAGGAGGCCCAGGAGGAAGCTCCAGGAGGTCACCAGGAGGCCCCAGGAGGCACCAGGAGGCCGCAGGACGCCCAGGACAGGCCCCAGGGGTCCCAGGAGGCACCAGGAGGCCGCAGGATTCCCAGGAGGCTCCCAGGAGGCCCCAGAGGCTGCCTATCAGAACGTGTCAAGTTAATACACATCCGGTGTCGATTCGTTGATTTTTCCTGCTCTTGTGCCCCCCCCTCCACTTGGAGAGGCCCAAATGGCCACAGGTTAGATATCCCGGCTGGGAGCCCCAAGAGCCTTCAGGAAGCCCCAGGTGGGGTCCAGGAGGCCACAGGAGGCCCAGGAGGAAGCCCCAGGAGGTCCCCAGGAGGTCCCAGGAGGCCCCAGGAGGCCCCCGCAACTCGGAGCTCTGAGACGCCGCGCTCGAGGTGGTCCGGCCCGTTTCGCCTGAGACTTCCTCGCACCACGTTTCGCCAGAGACATCGTCGCAACTCTGGGGTCCGAGATGCCGCGCGCGAGGTGGTCCAGCCCGTTACGCTGGACACATCCTCGCAACTCTAGGCTCCGAGATGCCGTTCGGGATGAGGAGGTGGAGGAGGAGGAGGAGGAGGAGGAGGAGGAGGAGGAGGAGGAGGCATGTTTTAACATGCCATGCCAGCCCGCACTGGACGGGCACGCAATCGACCTTGGAAACCGCAGTGGGTCGAAAAACCCTGTTTGGGGATACTGCACTCCGGCTATAATGTGTTTTTGTTATTCCTCTACTCTGGGGAGCACGGCGGAGAACTTTTACAGCGTGTCGCGGCGGCGGCGGCCCCTGCGACACGCAAAGCTTTGCAAGCTGACAGCGCGTCGCTCTGCTTCGCGGGGCCGGAGGCTGGGAAAAGCGCTGATGCTCGGGGACTGGGACGTCATTACTAGCGCGTTGCGCCGGAGGGTGGTGTGCCAGAACTGGTGGCGCGGCACGGTAAGCAAACGTTACTGACCGCACGGGGGCTCAACGGTTTCGACGCCGGGGTCTGAGCGAGGGCGAGGACGGGATGTGACCGCATGTCTTTCCAGCGCTCGGCGCCCGTCATGGCCAGGCACGGTGATCCTCCGCGCGCATCCAGCAGGTGGCCTCCTCGTGCTCATTGCGCGAATCTGGCCGTGTGTGCCTTCAGCCTCTTGGAAGCGGGTGCCGGGCATGCTGGCCCTCGGGAGAGGAGAGGTGGGTTCTCCCTCCTCCCCCCCTCCCTCGCAGCCCTTTCACCCCGCCTGGCCCGCCCTCCCACCCTGTGCCCCCTCCTTCCCTCCTTGCACCCTCCTCCCCATCGCTTCCCCTTTCTCGCTCCCCATCGCTTCCCATCACTCGCTCCCCTCCCCACACTTCCCATCATTTCCCATCACTCACTTCCTCCTCCCCATCACTTCCTCATCACTCACTCCTCATCACCACCTCGCCTCCCTGTCTCGCTCCCATCACTTCCCCCTCTTCCCCTCCCCTCACCTCCGTCCTCCTCCCCTCACTCCGCCTTCGTCAGGTCCGCCACTGGCGGGAGATCTTTGCTATCATCTGTCTCGTCATGCTGCTCGTCTTCTGCTTCCGGTGCGTGCGGCACCTGCAGCGGAACCCAGCGGCCCGCGACTACCACGCGGCAGGACTCTACACGTGCCTGAACACGTGCGACCTGCCCGACAAGGTGGACAACTGTACGCAAGGCTGGGGACATGCCGACCATGCCGTGCCGGCCACCGGTCTTGGCCGCGTCCGTCCTGGGCCCGGCACCGACTCGGGGCCCAGGCCCAGGTCTCCGACGACATGGTCCTTTCAATGCCGGCACTTCTCGTTGGCTTCGGCCTCTGTATTGAAGTTGCCATGTGCAGAGCAGCGATATTAGCACGTGTTGTGGCTCCCCACACCCCCTGTGCCCGCCTCGTGGTTTCCCACCGATCGGTGTCTGGGTCTCGTTGTCGGCCCCTACAAAGCGATCCCGGCCTCTGGGTCTCGTTGTCGGCCCCTGGGGGCAACAAAAAGGGCACCCGTGACGAACACCCTCCTTTGGGGAAGGGGTCGGAACCTCCGGGGCCGCGCATTTGGAAACAGTCGGGTCGTCGGATGTCTCGGGGGATGGGCCTGGCCAGGACTGGCGCCTCGGCGCGTGATCGGCAGCCTCCCCGCGCGCGAGGGCGGCACAGGGTGATTGTCATCTTGGTGGACGCTCCGCTGGAGGAGAAGACCGAGGACTGGCGGGGCGCGGGAGGGGGGCCGTCGAGGGGAGCGGCCTACCCCTGAGTGCCCCGCTCGGGGCGCGTTTCGTGGGGTCGGGCGGGGCACGCGGGGCGTGCTCGTGTACAGCGGGGGCCCGTGCCAAGGAACACGCTGCTTGCCTCTAGGGAGCCCTGGGCTGCTTGGGTTTCGACGGTTTTGCGGTGGAAGGCGCGGCGTTCCCACGCCAAACATCGATGGACGTCCTGGGGTCTCAGGGTTGGGTTTCTTGTGGAAGGTGTCTTGTGGGCTGGCCCCCACTGTACCCTCCTGCCTTCGAAGGAGCCTTCTTAGAAGGCTCTGGGCCCTCCGGAGAAGCCTCCGAGCCCTTCCTGAAAGACCGCACCACCCCCCTCGCGCTGACCCCTCCTTCTCCGCGCGCGCCGCCAGCGAGGACCTCGAGAACACCTCGACATATCCAGAGGAGAACGAGCTGTCCATCGTCTACGACAGCCTCCTGTCGCTGCTCGACAGCGGCCTCGCGGCCAAAGGCATGTTGCAGATCTTCATCGTGTCGAGAGGGGGCGCCGTCATCCAGGTGAGCGCCCAGGGAGAACGGGCTCGACTGCGCGGGGCGCTCGCGCCCGAGCTGCCCGCGCGAGGCCGCGCGCGAGCGCCCTCGTCCCCACGCCGCGCCCGAGAGGGCCTCGCCTCGGGCGCGCCCTCGCCCTCGAGAGGCGGACGCCGGCGGCACAGTTCGAGGCGGCGGGCGGGGGCCCGCCGGCGGCAGGCCGGCGGCAGGCCGGCGGCAGCGGGCGTGAGGCGCCCGCGCTCTCGCAGCCCGGGCTTCCGGCGTCGCCCCACTGCCGGGTGCCGCGACGGCGGCGAGCTCGGGGGCGGAAGAGAGGGGGGTGATGACTATAGGGGGGGGTGGATGTCATGGCGTGGGCCATGGTATTTCCCCAGATTTCATGGCGCCTCTTCTTATCTCATTACGTCCCTGGCCCCCCCGCTGGGCCCCGCACATGCCGCCGGTCATGATTGGCACCCCCCCCTCTTGGACACCCCCCTCTCTGCCGCTCCCGACGAGCGTGAGCCTTGCGCGCGAGGTCGCCACGTCCTCGCGCGCAAGGCTCTGTCCGTTTCGCCGGGCAGGTGCACCCCCACCTGGAGCCTCCGAGGAGCCTGCGGGACTTCTCCAGGCGGCCGGGGAGAAAGCCAGTCACCCGCCCTCCACGGACGAGGGCAGCTTCTGGCCCTTCCTGCCAGCGACCTCCAGGGACGGTGGGTTCGCTGGGAGGTCCGCGATTCGGCCAGTTCGGCTGCTTCGCAGTCGGCTGCGTTCGGTCGGTCCGGTTCGGTCGGTGGTCCGGTAGTCCTTGCCGCGTCGCTGCGCCCCTCTGGGCTGCTTGCAGCCTGTCGGTTCCGTTTGGCTTCGGTCTCGTTGCGGGTCCGGTTGGTTTCCGGCTGTGTTGCCGCCGTTTGCGGCCCTGGTTCGAGAGGCGGGGGGGCTCGATTCTGATGGGCCAGACTTTTGCGCTCGGCTCCGCCGCGCGGGGGCCGGGGCCAGAGGCAGCGATCGGCCACTGGCTCTCGGCCTAGGGTCTCTGGTCTTCCGAGCAGCTCTCGCGAGCCCCTGGAGTCAAGCAGTGGTGAAGCGTCCTGGCTTGCTTATGGACCCACCGAAGAATGTTCTACGAACCTTCTTTGTGGCTTGCACGAAATGTTCTTAGAACGTTTCTGGCTGAGACTGTCCTTCTTAAATGCATCGGGTGGGTCCGAAGAGCATCTCGTGGCAGGCCTATGGGAATGCCGGGACGGTCGGTCCCTGCTGTATATGGAGAGGCCTCCAAGACTCGAGGAGCAACCCGCAGAGCACGGGCGCAGCCTTTTTCGGAGGTCCGCGCGGAGGTCCTCGATTCGGCGCCGGGCCCGCCTCCCTGCAGGCGGGGGGGACTCCAGCGCCAGGCTTCGGTCGGGCATGTCCTGCTACAGGCGGATTTGGAAGGACAAATGAACACAGTCAGACACAAAGATAATCGAAGAGTGGTCGAATAAACGTCCCCTTACTGTTTCTTGAGTATGTCTGAGTACTCAGCCTGTTGAGGGACATGCCCGACATGGCGCCAGACCGAACAGTTCACGCGGATCTCCGAACGTTCATATTTGCTGTGCACGCCCTGTTGGTTCGTTCTTCCAACCCTGAGATCCGACGACGAGACATCCACATCGTGAGGCATCAAGCTCAGAGGCCCAATGGCATCCCAACGGTCTGCGCCACTCCTCGAGCCGGATCGGGCCGTAGGGGCCCACGGGGCGCGAGGATTCGGGCGAAACCGCCCGGAGTGAAAAAGTTGCGACGCCAGGACCTCAGGCTCGTCATCGTCGTCGTCGTCGTCGTCGTCGTCGTCGTCGTCGTCAAAGTCGTCGTCGCCGTCGTCGTCGCCGTCGCTGTCGCTGTCGCTGTCGCCGACGCCGTCGCTGTCGCCGTGGGGGCACGTCCGCGGCCGCCTCGAAGGCTGGTCAGGAACGTCCTGCACGAGGGCAAGGCGATGAAGGCCCCTGGGCTGTGTGGGTGCACCCGCTCGTTGATGCGCGTCGTGCGCAAGCCCGTGCGGCACCACTTGCCCTGGGGCTGCAAGGTCTACGGCGTGACGCAGCAGGCGGCCGGACGGCCTTGGTCGTGAATGGGAGGAGTTGGCGGCGCGCGCAAGGGGCGGGGGCGCGAGGGGGTTCTCAGAAGGCAGGCCGCTTTTCAGAAGCCACCCCAGCTTCCAAAAATACAGGGCTCATGAGGAGCCTCCATGCCCTTCTGAGAAGGCCCCCGCCTTCAAGAAGCACCCCGCCTTCTCAGAAGTCCGCCCCCCTCGCGCCATCCCCTTGGGCGCGCCGCCAACGGAGAGAGATTGCACTGATTTGTTGCGAGCCTCGGGCCCATCCACCTACGCGCGCCATGGGGGTCAAGGGCTTTCTGTGAGCGGCTCTGGGCTGCCAAGGCCTCCTCTGGTCTTTCTCCAGAGGCTCCCAGAATTTTGGAGCACACCTCTCTTGTGGCGGGTTAGGACGGTCGGCCGACGCGCTGGACCCTGGGCGGCACCTGTCGCGACGTTGGACACGTGCCGCGGTCGCGGACTCAGCAGGGCGAGGAGGAGAGGGGGGAGTGCGAGGACGAGGGGGGGAAGAGGGAGAGGAGGAGGAGGAGGAGGAGGAGGAAGAGGAGGAGGAGGAGAAGGATGAGGAAAAGGAGAAGGAAGAGGAAAAGGGAGGAGGAGAAGGAGGAGGAGGAGATGGAGATGGAGATGGAGATGAAGATTGAGATTGGGGAGGAGGAGGAGGTCCTCCTCCTGGAGGAGGAGGAGGAGGAGGAGGAGGAGGAGGAGGAGGACACAGGAGGGGAGGAGTAGAAGGGATTAAGGATGTACTTTGGGAGAGCTATTGGCCCCGATTTGGGGCCTCCGTAGGCTCTGAAGCCCACGGGCCCGTCGGCCGAGGAGTGGGGGGATCGCGTTCGGCAGCAGGTACCGCCCGCTCTTGGCGGCCAGTTCTGCGTGGGGAGGAGGGGGGAAGGGAGCGGGGGCACTCTCTGCGTGGGCCAGGCTGAGCTGCTGCTGCTGCTCCTCCTCCTCCCCTCCTCCTCCTCCTCCTCCTCCTCATCATCATCATCATCATCATCATCATCATCATCATCATCATCATCATCATCATCATCATCATCCTCATCCTCATCCTCATCCTCATCCTCATCCTCGATCTTCCACCCACGCACCTTCTCTCCTCCTGCACTTCGGCGCAGCTCTCGCTCGCACTGTTCGATGCATGGTGCTCATTCTGGATTGGCGAGCCTGGCAGGCTGCTTGAGGTGGGCAGTCTCAGCATCACTTCAAGGCGTACTCGAGGGCAATCTGGAAGGCGCGGTGTGAGGAGGGGCTGAGGCGGCAGGTCGGCATGCTCGCAAGACCCCTCCCACTACTCACTCTCGACGCATTCCCTCGGCCTGATCTCGTCCAGGCCCTCAAGCTGGACGTGCTGCTGGGTCAGCGTTTGCTGAGCAAGCTTCGGGGGCGGCTGGTTGCCCTAAGGCACTCCTCTGGGTCCTTCTCCTCGGCACGGAGGCAGTCTTGCGATTTCTACGGAGAGCACCTTCTGAGTCCCACATGATATGTCCTAGGGAGCTGCAGCTGGACGGAAAACGCCAGTTGTGCCTTTTGGGAGGCCAGTGGGAGCATGGTGGATCCCGACTCAAGGGAGGCTGCGGCCACGGTGGTTCTGTTGGCTGCCCCAGCTGAATTGGGGTACGCGGAGGCGGCGCTGCTGGCGTTCCATGTGGAGAGGGAGGCGGATAGCTTCTGGGCGCCAGCTGGTGGAAATGGGCGCGCCCTCTCTCCCTCTTCCTCATCTCCTGCCCTCCTTCGACCCTGCCAAGCGCTCCGGGTGGGCGTGTCAGGTCGGGCTGGGTCTCCCTTTCCCCTCCTCAGCCTTCTCCACTCCTCTGGCGCCCTGCTCTGGCTGCCGTGTCCGTGGGCTTCCTTGTCCTCGCCGCCGACGCCTTGGGAGGTGGTCCGGGCGAGGAGCCACACTCCCCTCTGAGGCTTGCACGAGAATGCAGATACTTGTTTTCGCATTTGCCGCACCCCACTGCAGGGTGCGCGTCTGGAGGCTAGACGCTTGAGAGTCGACCTGCGGCTTAGCAGGCTTTCCGCACCAATGAATGGCTCGGGATCGAGGCGCCACGCGCTGCGGCATGCCCGTTCCATGACAAGACCTTCGGAACATAACGAGCTCTGAGGCTTCGAACCTCCACCCAGTCCGGCGCTCCGGGTGGGCGGGTCGGGTTGGGTCTCCCCCTCCCCCTCCTCTTCCCTCCCTCTTCCCCCTGGGGTGGCTCCCTCCTTTCCTGCTGCCATGTCGTACTCGTGAGGTACGTCGACGAGACAGCGCAGATGAGGTCGGACGGGCCCCGGGCAGGTGCTCTCCTCTGCCTTCCCCCCCCCCCCCACACAGACGCACACTGCGGGGAGTGCCTGAGTGGCCTCTCCTGCCACGCCGCTTGCCGGGGCGTGTGTCGGAGGCGCCTGCCAAGGAGAAGCCTTCTCACGCAAGCCCTCCCCCCAGTATGTCTCCAGAGCCGGCGCGGCAAGGTCGTTTCCCGGGCCTTCCCGGACCGTGGTCCTTTGCTATAGGGAAGCCTCGCCCGAAGCTTCTGTATGCAGACCCGACGGGAACACATTGGTATCCTCTTCGTTTCTCCTCCTCCTCCCTCTCCTCGCTTCTCCTCCTGTTCTCTCATTATCCTTTTCCTCCTCCTCCTCCTCTTTCTCCTCCTTCTCCTCTTATCTTCAAGTCGACCTCCTCCCTCCCCTTCTCTTTCCCTTCTGTCGTCGTCATCATCCTCCTGCTGCCTCCTGTTCAAGATCGCAGCGGTGTTGGGGAGGCAAGTCTAGTCAGGCCATCCATTACATGCTGGAAGCGACGGGCCAGCATCTTCAGACGCTGCGCCACAGGGACATGAAAGCCAACCGGGACGAGTGGCGTGCCTGGGCCAAGCAAGCAGCTGAGGCGCAGGGAGGGCGAGCGGCCTTCGCCTTAGTCCGTTCGGCTGCCCATGTCCAAGGGTCGGCGTTCGAAGTGTTGGACGAGGATGAGCAGCAGTACCTCCCGGTGGGGGGCGTTGATGCAGTGGCGCGCGTCCTGAAACAGTGGCAGCAGCTTTGGGTACACGATCTGCGCGAGGGTGAAGTACATTCATAGTTGCGGCGAGGAGCTGAGTTCGACGCGGGGCAGCTGCCTGCGCTCACACGGGCCGAGCTCGAGCGGGTCGTGGACACGTACAGCGAGAAGGCAGGTGGGACATGCAGCATCCTCGTTATTTCGCCGGCTGCCAAAGAGTTTCAGGCTGCGGTTCTTTGATAACTTGCGAGCTTGGGAAGCCGATCCGCTGGACAGCAGGCTGTTCCTGATGCTGGTTTCGTTTTTGCCCAAACCGCCTCCAGGAGGTGGCGTGGCACGGCGTGCGCCCCGTTGTCCTCAACTGTGTCTGGCTGCGGATTTGGAGCAGGATGAGGCAGCCGCTGGTGGCGGCCTGGGAGCGCCAGATGGAGGGCAGCTTCTACTGGGGAGGCGTGGGCAAGACGTGCGACCGTGCGGGCCACGTGCACAACCTGCTGGCCGTTTACTGCGTGCAGCACTGGAGCATGGCGGCAGGCACGGCAGCCCTGGACCTCAGCAGGTACTACAAGCACGTCTCGCACGAGGCCCTCCTGCGCGAGGCGCGGCAAACGCGTTTTCCGCTCCCGCTGCCGCGGGCACTGTGTTGTGGCCACCGCCTGGGCAGGCGGGCGAGGCTCGCAGGGGCGCTGTCGGTGGATATCCGCGCCAATAGCACGATTCGCTGCGGGCTGCAGCTGCGCGCTGGGGCTCGCAAAGCTCATGGTCCACACGCTGCTGGTCGAGCAGGCGCCGAGGCTCCCGCTGGTGCGGGCGCAGCACCTCGTTGACGACCGGCTGCTGCAGGCCCCCGGCACCGCCAAGGTGGTCAGCGACCAGCTTCCGAAGGCGCTGCGCTTCCTCGTCGACGGGCTCGAGTCCAGGAAACTAAAGGTCAACTGGGCTAAGACGGGCTGGTTGACGGGCGATGAGGGGCTTGCCCGGGGACTCGAGAGTTGCTGGCAGGGCGAGCTGGAACGTGCCCGTGACATCAGATGCCTGGGCGGATGCGGCACGTCAGGAGTCCTCCGCAGCGTTGTCGAGCAAGGCAAAAGGTTGTTGAAGGCCTAGAGCTCAGCCGATAGGGTGCACGCTCTGAGGGATGCTGAAGCTTCGGTGGCCAAGGTTTCTCGTTGGTCCTCCGCGGCCGCAGCTGTCTGGGGATCAGCGGTCACGGGCATAGCAGGTTTGAAATGTAACTGATTAAGAACCCCTGTTTTGGAAGTCCAATGGTGACTTCCGACGGGGGCCAGCGTGGGCCTCAGGCTCAAGCGCATGTTTCGAGGGTTTTGGAGGGGCCCGCTCCTGGTGCACTCAAGTGAAGTTGTTCAAGCTTGGGCTCTCTGCCTGGAGGCTTCTTCGCCGTCGCCTCGGGGTCCCGGAGGCCGTCCTGGAGCGTTCTCGGGGCGTCGTGGGCGAGACGTCTCCGTGGGCAAGGCGCTGCAACCCTGCGCGGGCGCTGCTGCTTGCCCTTGCGAGAGTCGGAGGTCGGATGGTCTCTGTCCCGAAATTCGCCGGCCCTGCAGGTGAAGTCGATATGTAGTTTTTCCCGCCAGGCAGAGCGGTGGCAATCGCTACGGGGATGGCGCCCATCGCGTCTGACGCTCTTGCGATGAAGCGCTGCGGTAGTTGGGCTTCTGAGCCCCACTGGGCCCCCCTAGACGAGGTCCTGCGTGGGAAGGCGGAGGTGGGGCTCACTAGGCACGGGCGCAATCCAGTTAGGAGTCTGGTCTCGGGCGCGCGCTGGCCTCGGGCGAGGCTGGCGAAGCGTGGCGAATCGGCGTCGGATGCGCGTCAACTGCCCGGCTGTCGGGGCACTCTGTCCCATCGGAGTTTCGATTGCCCGTGCTCAGCAGGTTTCAGGCGCGCGGGTTTGTTGCCCTCCCTCAAGAGAATTGCCTGGGAGGTGGCGGTCCTTGATGAGGAAGAGGGTGAGTTTCTCCTCCCCCGAGGTGCGCGTTTCCTCCTCCGAGGCAGTGTCGAGAGGCCCGAAGCCCCAACGTAAAATTGGGCGCGCTTCGGGGGGGCCGCGCCAGGCTGGAGATGGGGAGGCCCCATCTTCGTGGATGGGCCAGCCTCCCATGCGGAATTCGTTTCGTGCAGGAGAGCAGGCTGGGCCGCAGTGCAGATTGACCAAGCCGGCCGCTTTGTCGCCTGCATGTATGGGGCGGTGCCTCGGGGGCGGGGGCCTGACCAGTGGGCTCGGTGCGGGGGAGACTATGCTTCCACGTTCTTGCTAGGTTTAGTGGGCCTTCTCAGGAGGGAGACGTCGGCGTTCCGCTCACTGTGCGCAGTGATTGTGCCGGCTCAATCTCCTGCCCCACCTCCTCGGCCATTGCCTTCGACCCAAGCAGCGAGAGGCGTCGCATGCGGCAGCCGCGGTGGTCCAAAGTCGGCCAGTCTGCTACGGCGTGCAAGGTCAAAGCCCATAGGTCGCCGCAGGAGGCCACCTCCTGGGATGACGGGTGGCAGCTCAGAGGGAATCGTCTAGCGGACGAATGGGCCAGGAAAGGGGCCCAGCTCTGGTCCACGCAGGTAGAGCAGGAACTTTTGGTCGAGGGATGTGAGCGGTTCGTGGTGCACGCGGCCGAGTGGCAAGGCAGGCTCCATCGCTGGCTCCACGATTCGGGCTTCAGCGTCGGTGGGGCGGCCGAGGTGGTCCTTCAGTTCCATGCTTGTCCGACCAACGTGGAGGAGGCGGATCTAGTGAACGAACTGGATCAGCGCCTGGCCCAGCGTGAAAGGGAAGGCCTCCTAGAGGCCATGCCTGCTGGGGGTGGGGGAAGCGGCTCTGGGTAGGGCGCGGCTCGGCTCTGATTATGCTGCTCCCGGCTCCTCCGTTGGCTCCTCGGCTTCTGCTCCTGACCTGGCGCCCCACCTCTCGGGGCTTAGGTGTGGGGGGGGAAACACTTGGCAGTTCAAGAGGCAAAATGTGGTGCGCTTCCAGTTTTGGCATGTGTCTCAAGTGGTGCGAGTGTTCAAAGCTGCCGCGGGCCAGGGAAAGGGCTGGCTGTCAGTGTTTCGGGCCCAGGCATCCTGGACCCGCCACTCAGCGCAGCAGGCTCAGACGTAGCTTGCACCCCAACTCCACCAGCGCCCCTCCCCCTAAGCTCGGCGAGCTGTGTGAGCCGTCGGTTGAGATCCGGGCCTTGTGGCAGGGTATGCTGGTTGTTTCCGAGTCCTCGGAGAGTGCTGACCCAGCGGTCAGTACCGTGTATGGGTTGAACACCCCCGGTGTCCTGGATATGTACCGTGTCGCGCAGCTGCACGGGTTTGACGATCCGCGGGAAGCGGTCGAGTTTCGCTGTGCTGAGCGCGAACGCGAAGCCAGACTCGAGAGGAGTGCTGGCTCAGACGTGCTTAATTTATTATTAAATTTCGCTGTGAGCCCCCTAGTGTCCTACGGTCCTCCTGCTCCTCTTCCCTCCCATTCGATCCTCCTACAGCTTTTCAATATGACTACTATTCTCCTCTCCCCTGAATACGGCTGGGGAGAGGCCCGCCCCCTGCGTTCAAAGCGGCGCTGCCGCTCCAGCGAAGGCCTCATTTTAGCATCGGCGCTTTGCTCCCATCGTTCAGGCTGGCGCTCTCGCCCCAGCGCGGGCCGCTCATGTGGATCAGAGTGTTCGTCGTTGTCGCCCCGCTCCTTTCTCTTTCCCGCCTTCCCTTGGTCATCTTGCTCCTCCCGCTTCTCCATACTCCAGCTCCTGCTGCTGATGTTCCTCCTCGTCGCCTTCCGTCCTCATCCTCCTCCCCCTCCTCCTGCTATATCCTGCTCAGCCTCCTGCTCATCCGTCACCTCCTTTTCTTGTTTTTTGTCTCGATGGGTTTCTTTTTGGACTTCGAGGTCCGCAACGACAGGCGTCGGCGGATGGTGGGAGAGGTCTGATGTCAGATATGGCGGGAGCTCACCTAGCTTCTCCCCCTCTCTCCTGACCAGGCGTGCCGAGACCAGGCGAGCCACATCCTCGACCTGAAGCAGGTCGCGAGCTCCGTGTACTGGCCCGTCGCCTTCGTCGTCGGCGCCTCGTTCGGCGATGCCGTGGCGGAGAATTGGACGAGTGCCGGCGGCCAGGGCCTCCAGGTTCCCTCTCTTCCTCCTTCTCCTCCTATTCCTCCTCCTCCTCCTCCTCCTCCTCCTCCTCTTCTTCATCCTCCTCCTCCTCCTCTTCCTCCTCCTCCTCCTCCTCCTCCTCCTGTGTCTCCTCCACATCTTCCGTATAAGCAACTCCTCTCCGTCGCACCATCAGTAGGGCGGGTCAGGCTTTTCGCCGAATTAAAAGCTCCACACCATTGGTGGTCTTGAAGTTTGAAATCTGCAGCGGTTTTCAAGGATGGAGGGCGTGCTATTTTACAAACTGTGGCTCTCGCTTTTGCGCCGCGCGCCTTCGTCTTCAAAACTCAACATCAGCTTCAAGGATGGAAGGCGGATGGTTTGCAAACTGTGGATGTTGCTCTTGCGACGCGCGCATTCGTTTTGAAGTTTTGCGGCAGCCTCAAGGTGTCCTCTAAGAGCTACCCCGGCTCACCCGCCGCGCGCAGCCGCGCCTCACCCAGTCCCGCTCAGACTCCCCTCGCTGCTTGCGATGACTAGACGCTGCACCCTTGTGTCTCGTGGGAGGCGGCGTGGATGCCCCGGCGCTTTCGGGAGGCGCCCTGTGCGCCGCGCGTGCTGCTGCCGCTACCGGCGCGGGCGCGGCAGCCCCGGCCGCCGCCGATGTCATGGACGAGGCTTCGGAGGAGCAAGTCACGTGGACTGACGCAGGCCGCTGCCAGGCTGGCGGTGTTCGATCCGCTGGCCGCGCCGCCTGGCGCCGGCACCGCGGCTGCCGGAGACTCTAATGCCGACCCCCTCCGCGACACGCTCTTCCAGGAATGGGCGCACCAGGAGATCCTCGTGCACTTCGAGCTGATCCACGCGATGGTTACCAGCAGTATTACGATCAACGACCTCCCGATCGCCCTTCCCACAAACCTCGACGCCCTGAAGGTGATCTATAAGAAGTTGGCCTACGTGGTCGGCGCCGCGGACCCGTGGTTGTACCTTGGCCTCGCCCGCTTCGAGGGTCTCACCCCGTCGGAGCAACTGATTGCTGCGCGCTTGCGCACGGCCCTTGGGCGGATTGGATCCGTGGGCGGAAGAAGTTGAAGAACCATGGGCGGATTGGATCCGGCGATCCACGCGTGCCGCGGAGGAGTGTCTGAAACGGCTCAATATCGATGACTGGAGACACCTGGCAACAACGGAGGCCGCCGAATGGGCGACACTTGCTTTAAAGTGGACGCCGGAACTAGACCTCCGATACAACGCTACCCGCAGAACAGGGCGGCCCAAATTTAGATGGATTCACGACTTGCGACAGTATTTGTGTGCAGCGTGCGACGACGCAACACTCACTCACTCACTCATGCCATACGCCGGAGCGCGTGGGCGAAAGAAGACAAGACAAGGCCAGCCGATTCTCACCGCTTTGCGGGAGCGGCGGCACTACGGCGGTCGCATAAAACACAACGTGCGCGGCAGCAGGAGGAGGAGGAGGAGGAGCAGGAGGAAAGAGGGAAGACAAACGGCCGGCGTAGCAGGAGGAGCACGACGCAACGACGACGACAATCTTAATTACCAGATTTCATGACGTCACCGTCCTCTCCATCATCCATCACACCAGCGCAATTATTTTCCATTGCTTCCACGACGGTGTGGGAAACTCTCGAGGAAGGGTTTGTGCGCAGACCTTAACCATATGTGGTGCCCAGACTTGTCTTACCACCTCACCACCTCACCACCTCCAACTCGTCTCTTTCCGACTCCGGATCCGATTTACCGGACTCGTCTCTCCGACTCCGGCTCCTGCCTCTCCGACCCCTGCGTTTCTCTTTCCGACTCCGGCCGTGCCGATTTCCGGTTCCAACCTCACCGACTGCGGCTCCGACGCCTACTCTTATCTCTCCGACTCTGGCTGCCACTCCCCGACCCCAGCCTCTCCGACTCCGGCTACCATCGCCGTTCCGAGTCCTGCTCGTCTCTCCAACCCTGGTTCCACCTGTCCGACTCCGGCTCTCGTCTTTCCGACTCCGGCTCCCGCCCCTCCGACTGCAGCTCCAACGATCGACCCCGTCTCCCCGACTCTGGCTGCTGCGTCTCCGACTCCTGCACGACTCCCGATCAGCTCGCTGATACGACTCCCGATTCCCCGAATCTGGCGGCAGTTCTTGGTCTCTCCGACCCCGGCTCCGACTCCGGCTCCCGTCTTCCCGACTCCGGCTCTCCCATCACATCCCTCCGACTCCAGCTCCACCTCCAATTCCCACTCCGGCTCTCCCATCACATCCTTCCGACTCTGGCTCCGATTTCGGGTCCCATCTCTCCGACTCCGGCTCTCCCATCTCGTCTCTCCGACTCCGGCTCCGACTCCGGGTCCCGACTTTTCAGACTCCAGGTCCTATCCCATCTCTCCGACTCCGGCCCCGATTCTTGTCTCCATCTTTCCAACGATGGTCCCGACTCTGGTCAAATGTATCGGGTTGTGGCGGTACGTGTGGTTTTTCTTCTCCGACTGCGGCTCCGGTACCCACTCCCATCTGTCCGACCCGGCTGCCATTTCCCGACCCCGGCTTCTGAGCGGCCAGCCTATTCTGGCGCCCCGGTGCCCTCCCGCCGCACCCTCGTAGGTGCCTCGACGCGGGCTCTTGTCTCTTGTCTTGTCTTGTCTTGCGCACGGCCCTTGCCCTCTGCGACTTGACGCTCAAGGCGCCCCTGTCCGCCGCCGACCGCACCAGCATCCACCAGATCGCCGGCGAGGTCCGCGGTGCGGCTTCGACTTGTGGGAAAGAGCTCTTGGGGGTATTGGCAGAGCGGAAGAAGCTCAAGCCGATCAAGCTCCCACTCTGGAAGGAGCTGGGCGCTGCCGCTCTCTCCCTTCTCCGCGCCTCCGCTCCTCTCGGCCATCAGGAGGTCCTCCTCGCGCAGTGGTCTTGCATCCTCGACAACGGCAGCAACAACGACAGCGAGGGCGATGTGGCTGTGTCCCGCCGTATCTCCGAGCTCTCGGAGCAGGGTGACGAGATCTCAGGGCGTGCGGCCTGACAGCTGGACAACATTCGGTGGCTTGCACCCCAAAAGATGCTGGTGCTCGCGCCCGGCTCCTGGCATCGCTCCTGCGGCGAGCGGACCCGGCCAGGCGCCCATCCAGTTTGCTGATGGTGGCGCCCCTCCCGCCCTCTCACGGCATGAAGGACGTTGTGGGCGTCACGGACCTGTGGTCGCACCCGTTCCTCGGAGACAATTGGGCGTCCGTGGTCTGGTCGCAGCGTTTCTGCTCGCAGCCCTTGGAGCTGATACCGCCTGGCCGGAATCAGCCACGGCACGTCCAGATGGGCCTTGCGCTCTTCGGTATCTCGATGGACATGCCGCGCCAGATGCCGCGCGTGGTCGAGGCCTTGACGCCCTTGTTCATGATCGAATCCTCCATTATCGCGACGTTCGATATGCCCTCGGACTACCTCCCGAACCCCCCCCCCCCCGTTAGCGGACCCGCGCTTGGAGATCCTCGCGGTGCGCAAGCCCCGACGCAGTCCGAGTAGCTCGCAGGGCGCTCCGAGGATTTGCTTGGATTTGGTTTTCCCCGCGCAGTGCGCCGAGCTGGGCGCCATCGCCATCCTGAGCCGCATCCGCGCTTCGCTTCTGCCGTCAACTGCGCACTTCGCGCTGGGCACAATCTACGACAACAGGGAAGCCATGATCTTAGAGTTCACCCTCCCAGACTGCATCCCGCGCTTCCGGCCCCTATGCGTGCAGTTGGTATTCCTCTCGCGCACCAAGGCGCTCGTCTTGCCACGCGCTGCTTCGGGCACCTGGGGGAGTGCGATGGATCAAGTTTTCAAGCACGACCCCGAGGTCTCCGCCTCCCGTTTTCGCTGCCGTCCGTCGGCCTACGGCGGCCGCCCCGCGGCGCCCCCCTCTGCGACCGCCGCGGCGCTGGCGGCCACCCGTCGGGCGGCACAGGCAGGAGAAGGCATCGGGGACATGGCGGAGATCGCTATCAAGGGCGAATTGGGCGATTGCGATGCCCATGGATCAAGTGACGCCGCAGTTCGGCGCGGTGCTCCAGGAGGCCGTCGAGGCACATGGGCTGCGCCCTGGGCAGTACTTCCCCCTCCAGGCGCGCGACTTCTACGCCCCGCCTGGACGTGCCCGCGCCCGTCTGCGGGACCGGGAAGAGGTGCGCAAGTTGCGCGCGGGGCTGCACTGGCAGATTATCAGGGTCGGCAGTGACCAGGCCCAGGTGGAGGTCCTGAGCGACGCGCTCAATGCGGTGCGCGGGACGGGAAACGGGGCAGGGGCGTGGATCTAGTCCAGCCCACCCACGCTCCGACGATTATGGGGGCATCTCCCAGCTGGAACGCTGGGGCGCAAGTAGATGCATATCCTTGGACGGGGCCCCGCTGGCTCATCGAGGTCGCATTCTCCCTCCGCGTGGCAGCCGCCGCGCCGAGCGAACGAGGCCCGCCTGATGTGACTTCTCCTGGTCCGCGTGCGTCCACATTGAGTTTCTCGAGGTGTTCGAATTTGTTGCATGTTATCGACGGGTTTTCTGTTCCTCCTGATCGGCCCCTGCCTCCGCTTCCTTGTCTTCTTCCCTGCTGCGACGCCTGGCAGCGCTATCTGGGCTGTCCAGGAAACGACGTCCCGCTCGCCATGTATTATTTCCTTCGGGTCCGCCGGGCTCTCGGGGCCTTCGCGATCGCCGCAGCCGGGCCTCTGCTGAAAGCCACCCCGCCGGCGCCCGCGGCTAGCTCCACGCGGCGGCTCGGACAGTTCAGGGGGGCCCTTTCGGTGGCCCTGTGGAACGCGAGAGCTTTCTTCGCGGTCGCGCAGGGCTGGCAGGAGGTCAAGGTTTCGCACGCGGGCTCGCTCCTTAACCGCGCGCAGGTGGTCATGGCCACGGAGGCTCACGGAACAACGGGCGCCCGCGACATCTGGCGCCCCCCCCCGGCGCCTCGTCGCGGTGGTCGGCGGGCGCTACGACCGCCCGCGCGTGGGTCCGCATCATCGCCCAGGACGCGTTGCCCCAGGAGTCCGACCCGCGCCCCGCGTGGAAGATTGGCCCTTCCAGGCAGGGCCGCCAAACTGGAGTTGCGCGGCCCGGAGGGGGGCTTGGAATTGATCGTGGCTTACTTCCCGACTGGCGCGGAGCTCACGGAGCATGATTTCCACGGCTTCTCGGCTGCCGAGATCGAGCGCCCCCCCTCGTTCCACGGCATTTGCGCTCGTCTTCGCGCGCGGCTCTCAAGGGCACTCGCTCCGCGATTCTCGTCGCTGACGGCTTTAGGCCGCGACTTCAGCTGCGTTGCAGATTCTGTCGATCGCATCCCCACTACCCTGACATCCTCCATCATGATTTTTTCAATCCGCTCCAGACGGATTGAAAAGAGTAGCACGGATTGAAATCGAATGGATGGATTGATAATTTTCAAAGCGGATTGATTTTTCTAAAGGTGGATTGATTTTTGGTAGCAGCGGATTGATTTTTGTCCCAACGGATTGATTTTTGCACATTTTGGCTTCTTAACTTATAATTATGTTAGCTTCCTTACAAGTGGTATTGATACCCGAGGCGTTGATATTTTAGCAAGCAGCCATGTAATACAGTGACATCTCTACAACCTTGACAGGAAACCGACGGATTGCGGGCCGAGTTTTCTATTGTGGACAGTACAGAACTCGCCACGCGCGCGCGCGGACGCGCGCGCGCGGAGATTGTCGACCATCTATAGGAGGCCGACATTCGAACCCGCCACGCGCGCGCGCGCGCGGACGCGCGCGCGCGCGCGTGCGGAGTTCTGTATTGGCGACAATAGAAAAGCCAGTATGTAATTCCAAAAACTAAATTTGAAATTTCTGGGGCCCTTTAAGGAGGCCGACGGAGTGGCCGACTTCTCTATTGTGAACAATACATTCGAACTCGCCACGCGCGCGCGCGCGCGGACGCGCGCGCGCGCGCGCGGACGCGCGCGCGCGCGTGCGGAGTTCTGTATTGTCGACACTAGAAAAGCCAGCATGTAATTCAAAAAACTGAATTTGAATTTTCTGTGGCCCTTTAAGGAGACCGACGGAGTGGCAGACTTTTCTATTGTGAACAATATCATTCGAACTCGCCACGCGCGCGCGCGCGGACGCGCGGACGCGCGCGCGCGCGCGTGCGGAGTTCTGTATTGTCGACAATAGAAAAGCCAGTATGTAATTCCAAAAACTAAATTTGAAATTTCTGGGGCCCTTTAAGGAGGCCGACGGAGTGGCCGACTTCTCTATTGTGAACAATACATTCGAACTCGCCACGCGCGCGCGCGCGCGGACGCGCGGCGCGCGCGCGGAGTTCTGTATTGTCGACACTAGAAAAGCCAGTATGTAATTCCAAAAACTACATTTGAATTTTCTGGGGCCCTCTAAGGAGGCCGACGGAGTGGCCGACTTCTTTATTGTGAACAATACATTCGAACTCGCCACGCGCGCGCGCGCGCGCGGACGCGCGCGCGCGCGCGGACGCGCGCGCGCGCGGAGTTTGTATTGTCGACAATAGAAAAGCCAGTATGTAATTCCAAAAACTAAATTTGAAATTTCTGGGGCCCTTTAAGGAGGCCGACGGAGTGGCCGACTTCTCTATTGTGAACAATACATTCGAACCCGCCACGCGCGCGCGCGGACGCGCGCGCGCGCGCGTGCGGGTTCTGTATTGTCGATAATAGAAAAACCAGTATGTAATTCCAAAAACTAAATTTGAATTTTCTGGGGCCCTTTAAGGAGGCCGACGGAGTGACAGACTTTTCTATTGTGAACAATGCGTTCGAACTCGCCACGCGCGCGCGCGCGGACGCGCGCGCGCGCGTGCGGAGTTCTGCATTGTTGACAACACAAACGCTACCGTGCAATTTCAAAAACTGAATTTGAAATTTCTGTGGCCCTTTAAAGAGGCCGACGTACGCGCGCTGGTGAGACGTGTCACCCGCGCGCGTGCGCGCGCGTGGGGATCGAGTTCTGTCGACACATACTATAAAAAGTTGCCACGCAATTCCACAAACTGAAGTCAAACTTTCTGTGCAACCGGATAGAAGACCGACGGAAGCGCGCGGGTGACACGTGTCACCCGCGCGCGCTCGCGCGTGGGGAGCTCTGTATTGTCCACAATAGAAAAGACGCCGTGCACTTCCAAAAACTGGCTCTGAAATTTCTGTGGGCCTTAAAGGAGACCGACGGACGCGTGCTGATTTGCATTGCCGCGCCTTGCTTTACAGACAATGCTGATTCGACGCTGTGCTCTTCACTACACTCTTAATACTTACAGTATGCCAAACACATAAATCTTAAAAAATAACTATGACAGCGCACTGCGACACAATGGTATATATGTATATATGTTTGCGTATATATATATATATACATATATATATATTAACTATCGTCCTGGCAAAAGCATGTGGTACAACGTCATTCGCATATGCATGAACACAACACTTGCAGCTACAGGGAACGCATGCATGTGTATGTATATATACGTTGCACACACCCGTATGCATATGCATATACATATACATATACATACAACACAAACACATCGCGTGGGCACCGCGGTACCTAGAGACCGATTGCCCACCCCATCTTGGCGTTTTTGTTCACAGCGCTGGCCGCTGGCCCAGCGCCGCGGGCGCGCGCGCGCGCGCCCCGCACCCCCCCCCCCCTCCTCCGCCACTCCCGCCGCGAGCGCCTGCGGGAACAGGGGTGGGCGAGAGCGGAACCGCGCGCTGAGCTCAGTCGACGGGGCGCGACGTGGTCGGCCTCGGCGGGCCGACTGGGCATGCGCATGCGATTCCGCTCGAGCACATCCCTACTCTCGCCCTCTATCCTCCTCCTCCCTCGGGCCGTCGGCGATGGCCCCCCCCAAAGAGAAAGGCGCGAAAGCTTCGAGTGTCGACGAGGGCATGGCACGGCACATGCCGACTGCAAAAGTGGCGACGTCGATCTTGGCCCAGGCCAGCTGGGGATCGGGTAGAGAGGGGCGACCGTGAGTTATATATTGGACAAACGTGGGCATAGGAGACGGAGGTACAGAGGGGGAGAAAAAAGGAAGGACATAGGGAGGATGGATAGAACAATTTGGGAAGGAGGAGGGAGGATGATGGAGGGGGCGGGGGAGGGGGTGATGGAATGAATAGGGGGCGGTCACGGAGGAATTATGCGCAGGAACGAAGGGGGGGGGGAGGTGGATGTGGAGCGAGCGAATCACCCCCCCTACCGCAGGCGATGCTGAACACCCCTGAAGAAGGTGATCCATGGCCTATTCTTCTAGGATCGATCGGGGACGGGAGGGAGCGATGATGACGAGGGTGGGCATGTAATTGGCACTGCTGGTGAACGCGCTCCCACTCTTCTCAGATGTCAGTGTCCGTTCTGGTCCATGGGGTGCGCTGGCTGCTGCCTCACTTGAGCCGTTGGGCCGTTAACGTAATTACTCACGCCACCGCCGTCATTATCCTCGCCGTCGTGATCGTCGATCGTCGTCGTCATCGTCACCATCGTCGTCGGCATCGGCGTTAGCATAACCAGCAGCGTCAACATCCTCATCAGAAGTACCAGCATCTTCGTCATTATCAGCATCATCAGCATCACCGTTCTCATATCGCCAGGAAGGCCATCGTCATCATCACCGCCATCATCTTAGGGAGTGGTTAGGTGGATAATGTGGGAGAGAGGGAGAAAGAGATGAAAGGGGAGAGAGAGAGAGAAGTAGAGAGAGGGAGCGATACTGATATATATATATATATATATATATATATGTGTATCTATAGTACGTGTACACGCATACCTACATGCCATGATGACTTTCCAGTGATCGGGGTTGGTGGGGGATGGTGGTGGGCAGGCGACGTGCCAGATTTCAAGTACAGCGTCTACAAGTTCGAGCACAGAGCGAAGATGAATGAAGTGCAGGCTTGAGATGGGGCTTGTGATCATGCCACCTTTCTGTTCGAGGGACGTGCGAGGCGATTGCGGTGGATGGCGATAAGTATGATGATGAAGGAGGGCGAGGATTCACGATGTGGTTCACGTTTCACGATGTCCTCGTCCGCCTCTTCTGCCCTCAACCATCATTATGCTCCCCCCTCTTTCCGACGGGGAGGTCTTCGGCACGCTCATGAGCGAGATGCAGATGATTGGCAATTCCCATCGCTTCTCGCAGAAGACGGTCATGGAGCGCCATGGGGAAGGGACAGCTCGATGTGCTTAGCATGGCAATGGTCACCATCGTCACCACCACCACCGCCAGCACCATCACCAGTATCACCATCGTCGTCGTCGTCAGAATCAGCAGCATCATCATCATCACCATGACAGTCACCATCATGGCCATCAACATCCATCAGCAGCATCATCATCATCAGCATCATCAGCATCTAATTAATCACCATCACCGTGGCCAGCGTCGTCGCCGTCATCATCGTCATCGTCATCATCATCATCAGCATCATCATCGCCATCACGATGCCGATGGGGACCATGATGACAATGGCGACAATCGCTGTTCTCACGATCATGACGAATACGACGGCGACGATGATGACGATGGCGACGACGATGACGATGACCAGCATCGTCATCATCATCACCACCACGATTACGACGTCCAGCTGAGACGGCGGGGAGGCGAAGGATGGCCAGCAAACGCAGCAGTAGGATAAGTCGCATCATGAGCAAGTGGATCGATTGACGGGGAGTGAGGCGGCTTGGGATTATGCGTACAAGATCAAGTACGTCGAGGCATATCGAAGCGTGCACGGTCGTGCTCCTGTGACGGCGCGTCTGGAGGGCGTCAGGTGCCACCTTCTATTTTGAGTTGCACCATTCGTGCCAGAGAGGGGGTCGGGGTAAAGAGATAGAGAGAGAGAGAGAGAGAGAGAGAGAGAGAGAGAGAGAGAGAGAGAGAGAGAGATGGGAGGTGGGGAAGAAGAGGGGGGGAGGGAGAAGAGGAGGGAGAAGGTAGAGGAGCAGAGAGAAAAGGAGGGAGGAGGGAGAGAAGGGATGAGGGAGAGGACATAGGATGTTCAGCTCGGAGCGGGAGGGGACCATACAGAAAAGAGACCGTGGGAGACCGATGGATCGAGGTACGTGCAGTGCCGCTGCATAAGAATGATGCACTCGCACTGGCTTCGCAACGGTGGCACTGATCAGGACCCTGTTGGGGATAGCGAGCGCGCCGTCGAGGGTGGGATCGATGTATAGCGGCTTTGCGTGCACTCCTCTGATGTCGCTCACTCCTCCTCTCTTCGGCCTTCTCATCCTCATTCTCCTCCTCCTCATCTCTCCTCCTCTTCCCTTTCTCCTTATCCCCCTCCCCATCCTCCCCTCCTCGCCCTCATCCTCTTCCTCCTCCGTCTCCTCTTCGCCTCGCCGACAGTCTGCTGCTTGCCCGTGGGAGGGAGGACTCGGCCGACAGCGACATCGACGACGACGCCTTGCAGAAATTCTTCGAGGCCGTCGAGGCACCCCATGAAGTGCAGAGTGACTCTGAGAACAGCGCGAAAGGGCCCGCGTCTGGCAGCACGGCGCTAGGGGGGTTGTAGAAGTTGGTGTTTGTGGCTGGTGATGGTGAGGTTGGTGATGCTGTTGTTATTGATGTTGTTGGTATTGTGTTAGTGGTGTTGTTGGTGCTGGTGGTGGTGTTGGTGTTGCTGGTGGTGTTGATGTTGCTGGTGTTGTTATTGTTGGTGATGGTGCTCGTGTTTGTGATGGTGTTGGCGTTGGTTTTGATGATGTTGGTACTGTTGGTGTTGGTGTTTGTGTTGGTGTAAGGTCGGTGTTGTGGTTCTTGCTGTTGTTGCTGTCGGTGATGGCGGTTTCGATGGTGTTGGCGGTGTTGGTGTTAGCGTTGTTGTGGTAGTTGGTGATGGTGTGTGTGTTGATGGTAGTGCTGGTGTTGATGCTAGTGTTGCTGTCGGTGTTGGTGTAATGATGTTGTTGGTGTTGTTGGCACGTATGTTGTTGTTGATGTTGTTGGTGTTATGGTGTTGTTTTGTTGGTGTTTGTGTTGGTGGTGGTGTTGGTGGCGGTGGTGTTGGTTTGGGTGTTGGCGTTGATGTTGATGCTGTTGCTGGTGGTATAGTTGTTCTTGGTGCTGTTGCTGGCGTTGTTGTTGGTCGTGTTGCTGGCCCAGCCCTCCCGCCCCTTCCGACCCCCATTCCATGGCTCTCTCGCTGCAGCGCCCGCTTCGGAGACGGGAGGTGCAGATGGCGGGAATCCCGTTCGCGGAGAGCTTACTGAACGTGAAAGAAAAAAAGACAAAGAACAAAGAAAAAGCACGAGAAAGACAAGAAGAAAAAACACAAGAAAGACAAGCGAGAAAAGAAGGACAAGGGCTCGGGCACCGCTGCGCCAATCACCATTGCACCACCTGTCGCGCCTGCCCCGACCACGCCGTGGCTGAGGAACCCTGCAGAAGATGCATCGAAACGCAAGATGAAACGCCCAGCAGCCAGCCCGATGAAACGCCCAGCAGCAGCGGCCAAACCAGCAGCGAAACCAGCAGCCAAACCAAACGCGGCAAAGAGTGACGAGGTCGAGGTGGATGAGGTCGAGCACTCGGAAGGAGCCGAGGGCGAAGAAGAGGAAGAGGAGAAGGAGGAGGATGAGATGGAGGAGGAGGAGGAGGATCAGGCCGATGGTGGAGCTGCCGCCGCAGCCGAGCAGAAGGCGCCCGAGGAGGAGGATCAGGAGGAGGAGGAGGCGGATCCCATGATGCACGGCGCGATGAGCGATGTCGAAGGGTTCTTCGATCCGAAGACGGGCTGGTTCAACTCTGATATCGATGGCACGGTGTACACGTACAAAGTTCGGAGGCGTGGCGGCGAGGCGATCTCACGCGTGGACCTTCGCACAAGTGGTGGAAAATTCACGCAGCTGGTCCAAGACATGGACAAGCGCTGGGATGATGACACACAAAAGGCTCTAGGATACGAGGGTCGCCCAGATAAGCTAGCTATGGACCTCATGAGGTTCACCTGCAGGAAGTGCATCCTCGAGGGGTGCGTCTCAAAGGCTCGAGCCGTCGAGATTCGCGAGGAGATCCGCACGGAGTGGCTCCAAAAGGCGGCCGAATTGAATTCGGTCGCAGTCGACTGACTGGTGGGATTGGGCAGCCATTAATGTGCAAGCAAAATGCGGGTTGGGAAAATAATGAGGAGGGGGATGCAATGAGGAGGTGAGAAAACGTGGGGGGTGAGGGCGAGGAGGGGGAGGAGGAGGGAGATAAAGATGAGGAGGAGGAGGATAAGGAGGAGTAGGATGAGGAGGAGCAGGATGATACAGAGGAGGACAATGAGGAGGGGGAGGAGAAGGAGGAGGATGAGGACAAAGAGGAGGATCCATGATGCGGGTTGTGGCATTCGGCTCTCTCACTCTCTCACGCTCGCTATTCCTGCGCACTTGCTGCAGTGCACGTGTGATCATCTTGAGTTCCAGTCCAGTCGCCATCTCTGCCCCTCGATCCTCAGCCGCCCCAACGGGGAGGTGGCGAAGAGAAGCGCAAAGAAAGAAAGGAAAGCTCGGGCATCTACGACCGTCGCTGGCGGAGGTTCCCTTGCCGAGGAGGGGGGTGAGGATGGGGGGGATGAGAAGGGGCAGGAAGAGGATAACGATCGAGGATTACCAGGATTAGAATTATCGCAATTGTGGCATAAAAGCGTGAAGCTCAGCAACGATGTCCCGCAGGCCTAATTAGGGGTGAAGTTTTCGCAAGCGTCAAGCTAAACAGCGTGAAACTCAGCAGCGTGAAATTCAACAGCTTATAGTACCCATCATCATCATCATCAGCAGCAGCATCATCATTATCATCATCACCATCATGAAGCTCGGCAGCGTTCAATTGACACATAAAGCTCAACAACTTTTACAAGCCCATTAGTATGAAGCTCATCCGCGTGAAGTTCACCAACTTCTAGGTCCACGCGCGTTCAAGCGTGAAGCTCAGCAGCGTGAAGTTATCACAGGCGTGAAGCTCAGCACCTTAGAGCCTCCATCATCATCGCGAGTAGCATCAGCGTCATTATCAACATCATCTCCGTCGCTGCCATCCATCACCTGGCATCCGTAGACATTTTGTCTCAGATTTTCGTTGCGAGCCATGGCCTCGCCCTGGCGTGAGATGTTCTGGATGCGCATAGAAGATGGCGCGGCAGAAAAAAGGAGGAGGCTCGAGGACGCCGCGCACGCGCTCGAGGACGACCCGCACGGCGCCCAGGGCAACGGGGACAGTTACGAGCTCATGGGGTGGATGGGCTCGCGCATGCACATATGCGCAGGACCTGAAGTACGGCGTGGATCGATGGCGTGGCCGGCGTCGACAGGGTCGAGCACGATCGAGGCCAAGGGCCAGGACGATGCGCCGACGACGCCGACGACGGAGATGATCAAGGCCAAGGGCGTCGCGACGCCGACGACGCCGACGACGGAGATGATCAAGGCCAAGGTCGCGACGCCGACGACGGCGGGCACCGACTTCAAGGGCGACGTCGCAGCCGATGTCATCGAGATCGTGTCGAGCGCAGATGAGATCGAGAGCCCAGACGGTCTTTAGGGGGGGCGTGGCGCTGACCACGCGCTGTAGCGCAAGGGGAAAACTTCCACGATCATCGAGATCATCATCGCCCCCCCTATACTCGAGTTCGGGGGCGCCGACAGATCTCAGAGCAGATCTGGGAGCTTCCGATTGAGTGTGATTCGTCAGGTTGGGAGGATATAGGAGGAAGAGGAAGATGAGGAGGAGGAAAGGAAGGAGGAGGATAATGGGGAAGGGGAAGGAAGAGGAGGATGAGCAAGTGGGGGAGTGATCCGCGCCAGGCCGATATGGCAACTACGTCCTGCTCAACACCTTCAGCATACTCCGCGCCTGAGCGCAATGGGACCCGCACTGCAGTTTCTAGGTTCGCATGCTTGTATGTGCACGCACACATGTTCACACTGTATGTGTATACATGGATGTACGGATTCATACATGAGTGAATGCTCCACGTGCACGGTGCACGTCAATGCTTGCTTGGAGTGCGGAGTTGGCCAATTGGGCTAGATCTTGATCGCCACTCGCCCGCCTCTTCGAGCCGCACCGCCTCGCAGCTCTGCGCTCCCAAGTGGTTCTGAGTAAGCCTGTCGACCGCAGTGCGTTCTGACGATCGGCCAGCGCGCACGTCGATTAGAAATGCATTGCCGTGGATTGCTTCCGCAGTCGGGAGAACGAGAGGGAAAGAGAGAGAGAGAGAGAGAGAGAGAGAGGCACGAACCCAGTAGAGAGATAGAGAGGGGGAAACAGAGAGAGAGACAGGGAGGAGAGAGATACCTATATATACATATATATATATATATATATATCTACATCCATACGTATAGGCATACCCCATATGACGTGCCTGCGTGCATAAATAGCTCGAGGGGCGGGTAGAGGTACCAACGCACATATATTATATATACATAGATATACATATATGGGGATCAAGGTAGCAGCGCATGAAGTCGAGATAACATGCTTGTCAAGAACTTGTTGATGGACTCAGCGAGTTTTCAAGGGTGGCATCTTGTTGGCATGGCCGCGCGGTTTCAGGGGTGGCAGCTTGATGGACTCAGCTCGGTTTCAGGGGTGGCATCTTGTTGGCATCTTGTTTCTCCCGCTGAGTCTGGACCCTGTGTTCTTGCACTTGTCTGATCACCCACCCGCGCATGAGATCCGAGAAGGCTTCATAGGAAGCCGTATTCTCTCGAGAGTGTTTTGGGGAAGTCGACTCCCGAAGAAGTGGCAGCAGGCGAATAGGGCGCAACAGCATATAGAACAATATCGACGGCTGTGGAGGCATGCGGAGGAATGATGTTGGCCAGCGTACGGGGAAGGGACAATGCTCATCCATGGGAGTCACCTTATATAGAGACCAGGCCTTAACCTTACGCCACCTCGCGATGATGTCGCATGCGTGTGCGTGTGTGTGCGCGCGTTTGTGTGGGTGTGTGTCTGTGTGCATGCGTGTGCGTGCGTGTGTACACGTGTGCATGTGCGTCATGTTTACATGCGTGCTTACGCATTCACGCGTACATATACATATGTACATTTATATATATATATATATATATACATATATATATATGCGCACGTGTGCGCGCATACACGTATATGTGTGTATGTGTTTAAATATAAACGTACAGACCTATATACCTATATGAACATATGTGCGTGTGTGTGCGTGTTCATATACGTGCTTGCCTCTATGTATACGTGTATATGCATAGACTCACCTCTACAGCCATGTGTGCTTAACAAATGCATGCAATTATATATATATATATATATATGTATGTATACACAAATATGGGTGCACATGTATCTACATATATACATATATATATATATAACAGGTGCGTGCATCTATATACATAGATATGCATGCCTATGCGTGTGTACGTATTTCTCTCTGTATAAATATATAGGTGCGTGTTTCTCTATGTATATTTGTAGGAATGCACAACTGTATATGTATATATAATAAAAAAAAAGGTGTGTGAATCTATGCGCATTCATACGTGCATGATTGCGTGCGTGTGCAACGATGTGTGTATACATACGTGCACATATATGTACGTGTGCATGTGTATGTGTAAAAGATTGCGTGCGTATACGTGTATGTGTGCATACATGCTCGCGTGCGCGTGGGGGGCATCAGAACTTTAAACAATTCCCTACGCCATCTTGCAATGCCCCATATAATCAACATAAACACTGGTTTTCTAGTTCTGGGTCGGGGCGTCGCTTTCGTTTTTTGCTTGGGGGGGGGGCAGAGGCGAACCATTAATTGCAAAGGGGGCAAGATGGCGTAGGGCATTTTCGGTCTGGTCTCTAATGGCGCGCGCCCGCCCGCGCCGCAGGTGCAAGCGAGCCTCGAGAGCATCGGGGCGCCCTCCTGCTGGACCGACATGACTTCCGACTTACGTGATTTACATGATGGCGGTGGTCTCTTTTTTGATTTTGCACAATGGCCGATCGAGCGGGCTTCGGAATCGGGGCACCGCGGGTTCGGGTGGACGTTGGGTCTTGGGTTGGTTCGATGGGCATTCACCTTAAGGGGATCTACCGACCCCTTGAGATGAAAGCCCGTTGAGCCAACCCAATACACCAACCGCCGCCTGCTCCCGCGCTGCCCCCACTTCCAAACCCTGGTAAACGCACGAAACCGTGCGCTAGCCACGCGACAGTGCGCCAACTGTCGCGTAGTTAGCGTTCGTTACCGTGCGTTCATCACTCGGCCCATAGCGCGTTATCTTGCGTTATATCGTGCGTGTCGTATTTTCGTGGCTTTATAAGGTAAATTCACCGTGCGTTTATCTTGCGTTTATCGTGCGTTTATCTTGCGTTTATCGTGCGTTTATATTGCGTTTATCGTGCGTTTATCTTGCGTTTATCGTGCGTTTGTCTTGCGTTTATCGTGCGTTTATCGTGCGTTTATCTTGCGTTTATCGTGCGTTTATCGTGCGTTTATCGTGCGTTTATCGTGCGTTTATCTTGCGTTTATCGTGCGTTTATCGTGCGTTTATCGTGCGTTTATCTTGCGTTTATCGTGCGTCTATCGTGCGTTTATCGTGCGTTTATCTTGCGTTTATCGTGCGTTTATCTTGCGTTTATCGTGCGTTTATCGTGCGTTTATCGTGCGTTTACCTTGCGTTTATCGTGCGTTTATCGTGCGTTTATCTTGCGTTTATCGTGCGTTTATCGTGCGTTTCGATTTTCGTGAGTTTATCTTGCGTTTATTGTGCGTTTATCGTGCGTTTATCGTGCGTTTCGTTTT
>CAUYUJ010000282.1:79695-115929 GCA_963575745.1 Prorocentrum cordatum
CCCCGATCGCGCCGCAGGGATCGAAGTTTGGCATTGATCGATTTTGCATTGCGCCGAATTGGCCTGCTGTTGCCACGCGTTGATCCGCGCGCGGGGTGCGTTGCATCGAACGGCTCACCGATCCTGCACGACGTCGTCGTCATAGGTGTCGCTGCGCTTGCGTTTGCTTGGCATTGCATTGCAAGCCGTACCGTGGACGGGGGACGACGACAATCGAGAAACTGCCTGGAAAGGAAGTGCGTCTTCCCTCCCTCTCACGTTTGTATGCATGTATAAACGAAGTAATACGAGGAGAACAAAACGCAAATGCACAGTACTGCTTATTGGGAGTAGCATGTAATGCGTGTGTGCCCACGGCCAGGCATATTTTCGCCCGCAGGCCGACGTTTGCTTTCGATATGGTCTGTCACCTTAAGTGTATATATATATATATATATGTATACATAGTTGTGTGCATATATTCATATTTATATACACACAGATACGCATATGCCCTTTTTGGGTTCATTCTCGGGGGTGGCATGGCCTCTCTTGGGCGGGTTCAACTATATATATATACATGCACATATATTCATGCATGTGCAAACACATGAGTAAATGTACAACCATTTCCATATGCATACCTGTCTATATGTTGTTACACACGCATGCATAAACTTATCTTCTAAGCATACTTGTATACATATACATACATGAGTACACACAGATGTTATGTATATATCAATGGAATATACAATGTACATACGTGTATATCTAAGCACTTGTATATATATATATATATGTACACATGTCACCAGTTGACAGGGTGCTCCGGTTTGGGCCGGATCTCGTCGTTTCTAACGTTCCTTGGCGTATACGCTGCGGCACACCATCGCTTCGAAGTGGCGTGAATTCCGACAGGGCCAGTTGCAACAGCTATGATTGCTCGTGAGCTTTGGTTGCTTGTTGACACGTTTCCGTCCATGCATTCCTCTGGGTTGAGGGGGGCGATACTGGGACCCATGCCGCCAAAGGGTACGCGTGGCAAGAAGAACGCAAAGGCGAAGGCGAAGCAAAGACCTCCACGAAACCCAGAGAACCGCGAACACACGAATGAGCTGGCGAGGATGAGGTACTCAATGGGGGGTGGTTGCACCAGCAATGGGGGGACGAACCCGACCATGATCAAACAGAATCCTCTGGGAGGAATTGTGTCTTCCAGGGGAAACGATGGGAACTGCGTTTCGCTGCTGTGTGTAAGGATATATCGGTCCGCAAGTGCGATCAATGCGTATGCATGTACATGTCCATGCACGTACACAGTGTGTTATATACTATATACACATATATGTGCCATTATCCTTGTCTTTGTGTACGATCGGCATGATTCGATGTACACACGAACATCGCAGACGGTTGAGCATGCACATACACATTTTCGGGAGGGAGGTACGCTCTCTCAAAGGACCGCAAGCACTGGCTCGAAGCTTTCACGAAAGCTTCAAGGAACGAGAAAAAAAGGTGGATGAAAGTCTGGTTCGAGACAGGCAACCACTGGTCATCGTTATCGATTCGTTTGCACTGTATGCCGATCTGGGCTGAGAGTAATATGTGCTCAGGATGAAATTGTCAGGCGTGCGTGTCCCATTCAATCCCATCTAAATGGTAGCATTCGATATATCATCCTGCCCCCAGTGCAGCGCTCCCGCTCCGTTGGTTGATGTGCGTGGCTGTCGCCCCCCGCGAGGCGACTGGGATAAAGTGCAGGCAGTGAAAGAGGAATACGAAGAGAAGAGGGTGGAAAAAAGAAAGCATGGCGAGTGGCAGTCGGGGGCCATCAAATCCTGCTCGTTTGAGGGAGGACAGGGGGAGGGGAGGAACGGCAGAACAGAACGCAAAAGGAAGGACAAGGGGGGGGCAGGATGGAGCTCGACACTCAGGGCTGTGGCAAAACAACAAAAAACGCTAGGTGGTGATGCCCAATGCTATCCGAATCGTTCTAACCACCTTTTGGTTGCATACTATGCGGAACTACCTGATTCCATCGTTTCTTCACGCCCGACATATATATATATATATGTTGTTTGGCACCATGCCCAGGTTGACGTCCCAGGGCATCCTGGTGTCCCTGGGCTGGCGCCCTGAGATTGCGGAGACGGAGTTCGGCCAGATGCCGCACGCTCAGACTTGCGGATTGACATTGTTACGGGAAGTGGTCAAGTCTATATGCAGCAACTCGCAGTCTCACATCCTAGGTGTATCTTGACTTGTTGAAGCTTACGTCTTGAACGTGCACGTCCTATGTGTATCTTCACTTGTTGAAGCGTGTGTCTACTTTTTGAGCGTGCGCATCCTATGTGTATGTTGACTTGTAGCAGATTCGGTCACGCAGCCTATGTGTATCTTGACTTGCTGAATCGTACTTCTTGAGCGTGCATCCCTCGACCATTGAGGCTAAAGGCGCAGCAGGAGAACATCATGGCCTATTGCGAGGCGGTGCCAGATCACACCAAGGCTCGCCCCGCCGAGAACAGGTTGCCATATCAACGTTGCCATGACAGTCTCCGAGCGGATCGATTTGCCATCGTTGCCATGTATCGTTGTCGTAGCATCGCTGTTGTCATATATCGTCATCGTAACATCGATGTTGCATCGTAGTCTTTGGGCTGGCATTGCCATAGTGCGTCGTTGCAGTGCCGTCGTTTAGCGAGCGTCCGATCACTATCATAGCAGTCGGCCCTCGCCATCACCTCTCCACTCACCCCGATTGCGCTGACCGACGACCGCCCCCGCCCCCAGTCTCATCCGCAACATGGTTGCAAGCTGTACCGCAAGATCGACCTGACGGACGACGAGATCGACGCGCGCCAGCCTGCTCTTTCTTGTTTGAGCCGCGGGAGGGGGAATCAGGCGCAACATTGCTCGATTGAGGTTGTCGATTGTGCATGCTTCATATATTATACGTGTACACACACAGATACATGCGTTCATAGCACGCGTACATGCGCGTATATACGTGCACACACATATACACACCTACAGACGTATACACACATCAGTAGTCACCCACGTAAGCACATACATACACTCGCATATACCAACACATCCACATATATGCATATACATACATACTTGCATACATGCATACATGCGCATACACACAATACGCATACCTATATACATACGCATGTATTATATGCATACGTACATACCTGCACACATACGCACATCTGCATACATACGCATATACATGCATACGCATACATACATACATACATACATACATACATACATACGTATACGCAGGCATGCATAGATACGCATGCATATAATACATGCATACGCATACATACATTGACACACGCATACATACATACATGCATTTGTATACATGCGTCCATGCATACACACATGCATCCATACGCCCGTCGTCTGGCTGTCATACATACATGCATACAAACATACATACATATGCATACACATACGTACATACATGCATGCATATATGCATATGCATACATACATACGCGTACATACATGCAATCCAGCCTTAACGCTGACATACCTACGCAGGTGCATACAACCACATACATACATGTATATATATACATATATCAATATACCTGTCCACGCATAGTTACCCACATACATATATGTACTAATACACGCAGATGCACACGTATTCACACATGCATACATACTTGCATACATGCACGTATGCACATCCATACACACGTATATGCATTCGCATTCAGCCGCGATCGGACCGCAGAGGCATGAACTCGTCGCAAATAACATACCTATAAGTATATCTAGCTTGCCTGGCGCCAGGCGCACACCAAGAAGATCGGCAGCCGCATGACAGGCAAAGACGTGGACGTGAACAACTACCCGTCGACGCAGAAGAGGGCCAAGGCACGGCAGGGGCTTCGGGTCAACTGGTGCAACTCGCGCTCAGTCTCTGTCTCTCGCTCTCTCTCCCCCTCTCTCTTGCTACGGTGAGAGGCACATTGTATATACATGTTGATGCGCATGCGTATCATATATACATACATGCACATGCACATGTGCATGACATGTACGCGTATACAACGCACGCGTGCACTTGCACGAAGAGGCGGCATCCACGTCATATATGCATGCACGTGCACGCGCACGTATCGATATACACGTAGACGCATATACACATTTAGTAAACGTACAAAGGGATACGTATACATGCCAATGCCCGTTGTATGCGCGCATACGTGATTGTACTTCGGTCCGTGCGGGGTCGGTGTCCATGGCCCCAAAGATCGGATAGGGGCGGATAGGTCGAGCCCGCGTCGGACAAGGAGAGCGAGAGCGAGTATTCCAGCTCGTACGCCAGCTACTCGGATTCTGAGGAGGAGCACTCACTTGCATGTATGCGCTCCCACCGCCCCTTCAATCAATATCCAACCCTCCTTGATCCTCCTATCCTGTCCTGCCTCGCCCACCCCAGCCAGACTACAGGGCGCTCGCATCCGTCCAATTGGTATCTCCAGGAGGCCGATCCTGGCGCAGCTTCGTCAAGCAGCAAGTGCAAGTGGGCAGTGGAGTTGGCCGAGCTTCTGGGGGAGTGCACGAAAATGACGGGGGTCATCAATTCTTACCAGGTGTGCGGGGGGGCATCAGGATACGGTTGCAACTTACAGCGAGCCACAATGACATCCGAATTCGAGCGAGTTGCGATGGTGAGCGTGTCTGCCCAGCACGGGGAATGGCATCTTAACACCTCCTCCTCCTCATCCTCCTCCTCCGGATCCGTTTGGTACGTCTTTCCCTCGGTGATGTCTCATGCATGTTCTAACATGGTTTAGAACATGTGTGGCGTCGGCGACATAGCTCCTCCTCCTCCTCCTCCTCATCCTCCTCCTCCTCCTCCCCCTTGGCCTCATCAATGTCATCCAGCATCGTGTTTGTGGTGTTTGACCCCCCCCGTCATTCATCATCGAAGCATTTGGGGTCCAACATCCGAGGTCATCATCCTTCACCCGTGCTGTGAGCGTCCGCATGTGTATGGTGCGCGCTGCTTTTCACGTCATTTTTGGTGGGAATTGAAGGGGAGGTGAAGGCAAAAGACACGGGCTGCTTGGCCGCCTTCGAACCCCAGATGAAGGAAAATATCAACACGCTGGCAGAAGCCCAGAAAGGCTTGACGTGCATGATCCAAGGGAAGTCCTTACCTTAGAATCGCCACCATATACATATGTATATATATATGTATATATATATATATGTATATATATGTATACGTATATATATATATACATGTATATGTATATACACACGCATGTGATTGGCATCGTTAGTGGGACTGTTCCCTTGCATTGTTGGTGCGAGTTCGTGTGCATGCCCACTCCTCGCGCCAAGGTCGGACCCCGACGCATCAGATGCGAAGGAAGCCATCGCGGAGGCGTTAGCGGCGCCCTTTTGTTGCTGCCTCTGATTCCCCTCGTTATCGATATCCCCAAAGAACACATATCAGAAGCACATATGGTTTCTCACGGTATGTTTCCTTGAGGGCCTTTTTTTCGCTGTCCTCAGGCCCCTGGGGGGCACGAAAGATCTTGGCTGGGTCTACCACTCTTGTGATTGCGGTAATCGTGGTGTAATCCTCTTCCTCCTCCTCCTCCTCCTCCATCGTCGTCGTTGTCCTCCTCCTCCTCCTCCTCCTCCTCCTCCTCCTCC
The DNA here is from genome assembly GCA_963575745.1 of Prorocentrum cordatum. Lineage (NCBI taxonomy): Eukaryota > Dinophyceae > Prorocentrales > Prorocentraceae > Prorocentrum > Prorocentrum cordatum. Next base: position 85,387 of record CAUYUJ010000282.1, read on the forward strand.
TCCCCTGGAGCTCCTCCTCCTCCTCTGCTCCTCCCCTGGAGCTCCTCGTGTTCCTCTTCATCCTCCTTCTCCTCCTCCTCCTCCTCCTCCTCCTCCTCCCCCCACGCGTGGCGCAGGCCGACGCGCTCGTGTCCATGCTGGGGCTTGTGGTCGAGTCGCTCGAGAAGGCAAATGCTGGGGCTTGTGGTCGAGTCGCTCGAGAAGGCAAAGTCGGCGATGACGCCGAAAAAGGGCAAGTGAACGAGGGGGCGCAGCGTGCACGCACGGACGTCCCAGACATCCCACGATAAGTTTATTTTGTTTCAATGCGTTGGATCCCGACGTTGTTATCGAATGCCCTGGGGCCCGAGCGGCCTATCGAGGAAACGTCGCCACGGTTGAACATCACATCGTCGGATGTCTGGGGGGTGCTCTGGGAAGGGCGTTGGAGATCGTGGCATGCGAGGTGCTCTGGCATGTTCTGCGATGGAGATCGCTGGCAGGAGACAGCCTTGAGGGGGACGAAGGCGGGGCAGCACAATGCATCAGTTTGGGCCGCACTCACGTGCGGTGGACGGCGGCTCGTCGGTACCGACGCTCGAGCCGCGCGCGCAGACGAAAGAGACGCGCGTGGGCACACTCACGGCATGATCATGCGTCGCTGTTTCCAGGAATCAGCCCACGTTATCAGAGAGATCCTGGTCGTGTCCCTCCCTCCTTCCATCCTTCCCCTACCACCTGTCGGAGTTTGCATGTTGCATGCAGGGGTCCCGTACGTTGATTTCTTCCTTCGATTCCCTCTGCCCCCGACTGCCTCTACAAGGGGCCTGGTTGTTCTGGACGTGCTTGTGCATGGTGGTTTTGTCTGTATGTATGTTCTTCGGCGAACGTTTGCGATGAGGAGGGTCAGGCTCTCACAGGCAGGCCAAGTTACCCTGGAGAAGCATGCGAGTTATCACCAGGCATTGCAGCTTGGACCAGGTTGGATGATGATGAGGAGGATCAGGATGAGGACGAGGGGAGGAGGAGGAGGAGGGGGCAGGATCTTACCTCGCAGGCAAACCCCAATTCCCCTGGAGATGCGTGCGGTCACTAGGCTTGGCATTGAAGCTTGAGCCAAGCTGGAGGAGGATCAGGAGGGGGAGGGGGAGGAGGGGCCAGGATCAGGTCAGGGGATCCCCGCACATGCATGTCGTCTGCCCTTTTCTGGCCCAGGATCCAAGGGTCACGTGTCCTTTCGCGCCTCGAGCTCCGCGCCGAATGGCGGCTCGTGCGTCTGCGGAGGAGCTGGCTGTTTTGGATGACCCCACCCCCGAACGGTTTCAAGATAACGGTGAAGGGCTGCGGGCTTACTTGATGTCGCAATACAAACAGGGCCTGATGAGCGCAACAGTGGTCAACAGTATAGCTTTCTACGCTGAGCAAGGAGGGTGCCGAGGCATGGGTGATATCTCGCACCCCCCATCGAGCACACATCATGCGGAACACTTGCGCCGAGCTGTGAATGCAAGAGCAAAGTCATCGTTCTACCTCCCTCGGATCCCTGTCTGGTGCAAGGCAACGGAGACAAGAACATTCATAGAATTCCAGATGAATTTACCTTCGGAGCAGTTTGCCGCGGCGTGGCAGTCGAACCCGTCGGAGTTCGACCCGAGTTTGTTTCCAGAGGAAAGCTTGCCACCCACCTTCAAGACCAACGAAGTGTACCTACAGAATCCAGGAAAAACGGTTCCCTTTGGCTTCTTCTCGGATGCATTCCCGATTACTAAAACAGACGGCTGTTTTGCAATGTACGTTTCCAACTGCCTGACTGGTACCAGGTATGTAGCATGTGTTCTGCGCAAGTCAGACATGTGCAAGTGCGGTTGCCGCGGCAACTGCACCATGGGATCTATTTTACGAGTTCTGGCATGGGATTTTAATACACTTGCATCAGGAGTATTGCCTGCCTTCGACCACGAAGGCATGCCTTTCAGTGACGAGACAAGGGCAAACAGGCGCCATTTCCCGATTGCGTCAGGCTGGTGCTGTGCTTTAACGGAGATGCGAGCAGACTTACTCGAGATCATCGAGAGGCTTGGCGTGAAATCGCATTCCAACATCATCAACCCGTGCTTCCTTTGCGGGTGCCACAGGAGCGCCCTGCATCACTACCCTGCAACCATCGAGACCATGAATTGGATCCCCCGAGATGCTAGTGTTTACGAGATAATGAAGACCAGGTCGTTAGTTACGCGGACTGTAATGGACAGCGGGCAGCTGCGCCGATTGCTTCGGCGCATGCACTTCCACGACGAGCTTGGAGGGCACGGGCTACACAAGGACTTCCCTGAGCTGAATCTTCATAAAGGTTGCAGGATAATAGAGCACGGCCCAGTTGTTGATATCCATGCCCTTCGGCAAATCTCGTCGCCTGCAGATTTTACCTTTTTCGACACGAATATTAATATGGGATTAAATCTCATATGTCCCTTGCTATTAGTCAAAGGGTTTACGCTTGAATCGATTCACTTAGACGCCATGCACATACTCGACCTGGGAATTACCCAACACCTGCTAGGACGGATTCTATTGAGGATGGTGCAATTGAACTTCGCGAGGTCACGGGCTTTCCGTGCAGAGGGCAGGCGCAGGGACAATCTCGCACATCTGCGGAGGCATCGGGGTGACCAATGCGGGGACACGTGCTCGAAGGGAGTGGCGTCTCGAGGGTTATATTAATTTAATAAGTTAGTTAACGTGTATTAACTTAAGCTTCGGCACCCGACCCCCCTCGAGGCGCATTCTTTTTTAGCATTAAACATGTGGTTCCCGCTGCCCCCATCCCCCATTAAGGCGGTTGAAGACGTACTACACGACGAACCGCGTGATATTCGGAGGACGCCGCGGTCGACTGAGCCGCATTGGAAAGATCTCCCTGTCCCATTTCAAGAAAGGGCGCCTTAAAGCAAAGGCAGCCGAGTCCAGGCATCTCCTCCCCCTCGGCAAGCTGCTCCTGAGCGAGAATGCACACCTCCTCCGTGGGGCGGACCAGTACCTCGTGCAAGCCTGTGATGCATTGAACAAGGAGCACGATGTGATGAACGAGGAGCCCAGAATTATGTCGCCACTGGGCATCCAACGCCTCCAGAGGGCCATGCTGAGGTTCCTCTCGTATTGGCAGGCCTATGGCGGCCACGTGGTGTTCAAACACCACGCGGCCGTTCATCTTGTGCAGAACGTCGGCAAGCACGGAAACCCAAGGTGGTATTGGTGCTATGCCGACGAACAAGAAAATAGGTTAATGGCCAGGATCGCCCAGAGCGTCCATGGCGGCGCCACTTTCTACGAGACGTTTCTAAGGAAAGTTCTCCCCGAGAGGTGTTGACCGCTGGTTTCACTATAGTTTCACAATAGTTTCACATTGTTTCACATTCGTGGTTTCACACTGTTTCACACGTACCATGTTTCACATTTCACCGTTATACGTATCACGTTCCCTCCCTCTCTCTCCTTCTCCCTTCCTATATATATCCTTCCCTCCTTCCTCCCTCCTTCCTGCATGATCCCTCCCTTTTTATTCTCCCATCCTTCACACCCCCTCCCTCCCCCCTCATGATGCATCCGCTTTGCTCCGCGCCACCATATGGAAGGGGGGGCGCATCAAATGGGAAGGGGAGGCGGGAAGCACGGATCATCAGCTGCGCAGGGGCGGTGGACCCACCAGCGACGTTCGGTGGAGAGTGGCGCCGTCGGCGCGGCGAAACCAGCCCCCGCGCGGCTGCGCCGCCCTCCTTCCTCCCCTTCGCCGTCGTCGTCGTCGTCGTCGTCGTCGGTCGCCGTCGCCGCCGCCGCCGCCGCCGCAGCCGACGTCGTCGTCGTCGTCGTCGGTCCTCCTCCTCCTCCTCCTCCTCCTCTTCCTCCTCCTCCTACTACTACTATTAACTATTACTACTACTGCGACTACGACTATTACTACTACTACTACTACTACTACTACTACTACTACTACTACTACTAATACTAATACTACTACTATACTACTACTACTACTACTACTTCTACTACTACTACTACTACTATTACTACTACTACTACTACCACTACTACCACCAGTACCACTACCATTACCACTACCACTATAGTACTACTACTACTACTACTGCTACTACTACTACTACTACTACTTCTACTACTACTACTACTACTACTACTACCTACTACTACTACTACTACCTACTACTACTACTACTACTACTACTACTACTACTACTACTACTACCACTATACTACTACTACTATTACTACTACTACTACTACTACTACTACTACTACTACTACTTACTACTACTACTACTTCTACTACTACTACTACTAATACTACTAATAATTACTAATACGACTACTACGACTACGACGACGACGACGACGACGACGACGACGACGACGACTACTACTACTACTACTACTACTATACTACTACTATTACGACTAGTACTACTACTACTACAACAACTACTACTACTACTACTACTACTACTACTACTAGTTAGTTGGTAGCGGCGCTGATTTTGACTGCCCAAGTGTGGCCAACATGTCCATTACTGCGGTTGCGGCGCTCCGTAAGTAGAGCCACACATATATCGAGGTCGCATGAAGTTAACCTGCGCGTGCATCTAGTTATGGTTGCGGAATTCCGCGTGTTATGACACATGTAGGCGTGTCCCTGAACGCGCACTGGTTTCGGCGATTTTGCTTGAACGCGGATTGGTTTCACTAACCAAGGATTGATTTTGAGTGAATGGATTGATTTTTTTCAAGCGCTTGATTTATTTTCAATCCGTTCAAAAGCGGATTGAAAAAATCATGACCTAGGATGTCGGGGTCTCGGTGGATGACCTCCGGAGGCTGCCCTTCCCCGCCGCCAGCGACCAGCGCATGATCTGGAGGGCCCTGGAGCAGGCGGAGGAAGTGGAGCGAGTCCGGGCGCGTGCCCAGCCGGAGCCCCCGCCGGAGGGGGCGGCGGGCGCCGCGCCCGCATCCGGGACGGCGGGGGGAGCGGCAGGCGCCGACCCATTCGCCGCCCGGCCCAGCCTCCGGATCACGCTCCAGGAGATAGCGGACCCCCAGCACGTCGAGGAGCGTCACCGTCTCCCCTGGCCCTCCAACCTTCCATACCTTCCAGGAGGCGCGCGCAGTTGCAAATGTGTCTCTTTTGTCTCTTTTTGTCCCTTTTTGTTTCTTTTTGTCTCTTTTCATGTCGCAATGTCTCTTTTTGTCTCTTTTTGTCTTTTTTTGTTTTGTGATGGCTGTTGATGGTTGTTAATGGTAGTTGGTGATGGTTGTTGGTGATGACTATTGATGGTTGGTGATCGTTACGGATGCTGGCGGCACAACGATTGGGTCCTCAAGCGCCGCGCACCGCTGCGACTCCCTCCTCCAGCACCTGGGGTGCAACGCTTTTGGTGGCCTAGCTTTGGGGCGCGAAACGTGTGAGGTATGAGCGGTGTTGGGTTTTGTTTACGGGCGCGGTACGTTGTGCCCGTCGGGGTCGCGCCAGACCGTCGCGATGACGGCTGGGCCCACCTCCTCCCGCATCGCTGCGCAGCGGGACCCACCACGTGGCAGGCGCCAGGTGGTCCTGCCACGCAACGAAATACCACGAATCCAGCGGCTGTATGTCGGGCAGCGGCAGTTCGACCAACATGGGCGCCCACCAAGCCCGCGGCCACACCGTGGTCCCAGAGACCACGCAAGGGGCCGCGGGTTGGCGCCGCAGGCCTGCCCCAGCCAAGCCCACTCCCAAAGCTCGCGCCGCGGCGCCTGCAGGCCACGCCGCTTCCAGTCCCGATTGCCAGGGCAATCGGGGAGCGACAATCTCGCCGCGGCGCCTGCAGGCCACGCCCCTGGCCGACTCCAAGGGACGGCCGCCTGGCCGCGCGCGGCCTTTGTGGGGCGCACCACATGGAGCGCGGGCGAATCGATCATGGCCGCCATGGCGGCCGCGGGAGGAGCCCAGGCTGCTCGAGCGCCATGCGGAGGGTGAATGATGGTGGTGGTGGTGGTGGTGGTGGTGGTGGTGATGGTGGTGGTGATGTGGTGGCGTCGTGGTGGTGGTGGTGGTGGTGATGATGATGATGATGCTGATGATGATGATGATGATGGTGTTGATGAGGGTGGTGAGATGATGATGATGATGATGCAGATTATCATGCTGGTAGTGATGATGAAGATGCTGATGATGCTGTTGATGATGATGCTGATGTTGTTGGTGATGCGGATGCTGATGTTGGTGATGATGGTGATGGTGGTGATGATCATGATGGCGATGATGATGTTAATAATGATGATGATGCTGATGATGATGATGATGCTCCCAGGGTGAGGGAGAGGGAGGAGAAGGAGGAGAGGGATATGGATCCGCTACGACAGGAGGGCGAGGGACGGGAGGGGGCCAGTGGGCAGGAAGAATTGGAGGTCGAGGGAGGGAGGGGGGGTCGAGAAGATGCCCGCCAAGCGAAACCTCGGCCGACCCACCCAAATCCTTAGAGCAGCAGGCACGAGCCATGAATTAGTGCAAGCAGTGTTTGGGGATAGTGATGGAGGGAAGCCGCAGGGAGAAGAGAGGGGGGGAGAAGGAGGATGGAGGAGGGATCGAGGAGGGAGGCGGGGGGGAGGAAGGACAGGGAAGAGCCAGGAGGTGTGAAGAGTCGACTCCGCTGGGGTGAGGCGGGGCGCCACTCTCCGGGGGGGCCTCCTCCTCCTCCTTCTCGTCCCCCTCCGCCTCCTCGAGCTTCAATTCTCCCTGAACGGGTCCGCCGAGATATCGCCTGCGGGCGCCGCCATGGCGCAACCTATGGCTATAATGGCGCAACCTGTGGCGCAACAATTTGCTCGGTTCGGTTGAGGCTTCATCTGTCTCGCGGCATCTCGCTTTCGTGGTTTCTCGTGGTGCTCGCGGTGTCTTGCGGTGCCTCGTGGTGTCTCGTGGTGGTGTCTCATAGTGGTGTCTCGTGGTGGTGTCGCGGGATGGTGTCTCGTGATGAAGTCTCGTGGTGGTGTCTCGTGGTGCTGTCTCGTGATCGTGGCTCGTGACGGTGCCCCGTGATGTTTCGCGAGATCGATAATGGGATCGATAGTGAGATCGATCGTGAGACCGATGAAAAGATCGATAGAGAGATCGATTGTACATTCTAACGTGGTATATATATATAGTGAGATCGATAGTGAGATCAATGGTGACATCGGTTGTGAGAGGGATAGGAGCAACGATTGCAATATCGATAGTGGTATTGTGTGTGGGATCGATATTAAGAGAAACAGCGAAATCGATGGTGAGGTCCATTGAGTGAAATCGAGTGTGACAATTGTGAGATACATCGTGAGATCACTAGTGGTGTCGCTTGTAAGAGCAATGGTGAGATCGATAGCGGGATTGATCGAGTAAGATCGGTCGAGTGAGACGATCCTATGAAACCGATCGAGTGTGATCGATGATGAAATCGATAGTGAGATCGATAGGGATATTGATAGTAAAACCGATCGGGCGATATCGATAGCGAGTGAGAAGTCGGTTGCTCCCCCCAGAACCTCCTTATCACCCGAAGGGTGGTCGTGTAGGTAAAATGGCGAAACCTGTGGAGCTACTCCTCGTCTCCAGACAGCCGTTTGGGCTCAGAAGTATATTGAGGAGAGCGCCTGCGAGCCGTCTCCAGAGCTGCCGATGTTATCCGAGCATATTGCGTCGGCGCTGCGGCTGCTTCCGCTGCCGTCGGACCATCCTCCTTCTCTTCTCGCTCATCTTCCCCATCGCCCTCCTCGCTCCCTTCCCGCTCCACCTTCGAAGCCTCCCCCTCATTCCTCGAGGACCGCCGGAAGAATACTTTCGCGCTGTGCAAGTGGGACGCGCACGGCTCGAAGCGCGCGCGTGGCCTGGGTGAGTTCATCATGAGGAGCCAGACTCGAAGTATGAATGTGAGGATGAAGGAAAGAAGGAGGATGATGAGGCCTAAAGGGAGGGAAGGGGGAGAATGAAGAGGATGCGGGAGGATGCGTGATGCATTAAAAGCAGTCGGAGGATGACCAGGAGAAAAAACAGGAGCAGCAGGAGGACGACGACGACGGGGGGAGGGGAGGAGGCTGAGCAAGATGGCGAGGAGCAGGATGGCCGATCACCAATGAAAACGGAGGGGGGGTGAGAGTCGAGAGGGTGGCCCCGCTCCCGTAGGAGCGGCTGGCATCGGCCCCTGCGCAAGCTGGCGACCCTCAAGGAGGACTTGATCTTCGAGGTTCCGGAGGTTGAACGGGCTGTGTTCAAGGTGCTACTTATCTGTTTCCTCCTCCGCATCCTCCCCTCTTCCCCCTCCTGCTCCTCCTCCTGCCCCTCCTCCTCCTCTTCCTCCTCCTGCTGGTCCTCCTCCTCCTCCTCCGCCCCCTCCTCCTCTCCTCCTGCTCCTCCTCCTCCTGGACCTCCTCTTCCTCGCCCATCCTCCCTTCTCCCTCCTTCTTTTTACTGCCCGCATCCTCCCCCATGTTCCTCCCCCATCCCCCTCCTGCCTTTCCCCATCGGTGCTGGACTGCGACGCGCGGCGCGCGTGCAGGGAGGCCAAAAAGATCATCGACCTGCTGGCCGGATGGCGCCGCGTCGTGCGGACCCTGGGGAACAAACGCCCACTTGGGACGAGGAGAGGGATGGCCCTCCCCCTCAACGAAGAGGGGGGGAAGGGTGAGTGTTCATGATGGGAATGGAGGGGTATTTCTCGGATAATGATCGGGGGGGGGCAGAGGGGTAGATGAGAAAAAAGGGGGACGATCAATGGAAGGACGAGGAGAAGGAGAAGGAGAAGGAGGAGGGGGATAGGAGGAGGGGGATAATGAGGAGGAGGATAGGAGGAGGAGGACGACGACGACGAGGAGCAAAATGAGGAGGGGGGGGAGGTGCAGGAGGAGGAGGAGGACGACAACAATGACGACTAGGGGGAGGAGGATGAGGATGCAGAGGAGCAGAAGGACGAGGAAGAGGCAGAGGATGCAGAGAAGGAAGAGGAAGAGGAGGAGGAGGAGGAGTATCCAGGAGAAGGAGAAGTAGGAGGAGAAGAAGGAGAAGGTGATGGAGGAGGAGGAGGAGGAGGAGAAGGAGGAGGAGGAGGAGGTGAAGAAGGATGAGGATGATGATGATGATGATGATGAAGAAGATTATGATGATGATGATGATGATGATGAGGAGGAGGAGGAGGAGGAGAAGAAGGAGGAGGAGGAGGAGGAGTATGGAGGAGGGAGCCCCGCCAGGAACAATTACGCCATCCCCGACGACCTCCGGCGCGAGATGATGCCTGGCCCACGGTTGCTCGCCCGCGACTTCTTCAGGGACTCTTCGAGCAGCGACGAGTCCCTGGAGTCGCTCACCGACCCCGACGCAGGTGACGACGACGAGAGGAGGGGGAGGAGGAGGAGGAAGAGGAGGAGGAGGAGGAGGAGGAGGAGGAGGAGAGCAGGAGCAGGAGCAGGAGCAGGAGCAGGAGCAGGACGAGGAAAAGGAGGAGGAGGAAGGAGGGGAAGGAGGAGGAGAAGGAGGAGGAGAAGGAGGAGCAGGGGGGGCGATTTTTCGATCGAGGTTCGAACTTCGAGGTTCGAGAAGCTTCTGGACTTTTTTCGCCCTTTTCGGGTTCTCCAGGAAGCACCTTGTGGCCGCGGCTGGGACCGCCTCGAAAATCTGGCCCAAAGGCACCCCCGGCGGGGCCGAGGGAGATGAGGGGAAAGGAGGAAGAGGACACTGAGAAGAGCGAGGGGAGGGAAGAGGAGGAAAGCGGAAATGGGGAGGTGGAGATGAGGGAGAGGGCCATAGGGTGGGCAGCTCCGAGGAGGAGGAGGAGGAGGAAGAGGAGGCTGGCTGGAGGAAAACGGCGAGGGGGAACGACGACGACGACGAAGCAGGCGAGCACGAGCCCCTGGAGGACGAGTCAGACGAGTCCGAGTGGGACGTGGCCGAGGAGCCCCGCCAGGATGGCGGCGAGGGCTCGAGCTGGTCGAAGATCGAGGAGGCGCACTGGACCGAAGATATGACGGACGTGGACTTCAAGATGGTGGACGGGTGGGCAAAGCGGACATGCGATGACAACTGGGCGGACGAGGTCGTCTCGTCAACAGCTGGGGTCGCAGTTTTCGTCTGGTCTGACGGGGACAGGTGGCTCGCCGAGGGGGTCTCGTACGACGAGGTGAAGAACCCAGCCGGTGCGGCTGATGCGGCTGCCGTCCAGCACGTAGCGACTCCGGCGAGGGCGGGGAAGGGCAACGGCAAGGGCAAGGGCAAGGGCAGGGGCAAGTCTGGCAAGGGCAAGTCCAGCAGGGGCTCCAAGGGCAAGGCCGACAACGGCAAGTGCTCCCCGAGCGCGGACCAGCTGAAGGGCACGGCCAAGTCCAACAAGGGCCCCCCGAGCGCTGGCAAGGCAGACAACGGCAAGGGCGAGGACAAGTCCGACAAGGGCAAGGGCAAGGCCGACAAAGGCAAGGGCAAGAAGAACGCTGCCGACGACTGTGGCGAGACGGCGTCCGAGAGCGTGGACCTGACTGCGGGCGTGGGCAAGTCCGACTACGTGTCTGAGGCCCGCTGGTGCAGACTGAGCGGCAAGAGGGCGTCTGCTGGTTCGAGCATGGACCACCTGCAGGTCGCAGGCAAGAAGCTCAAGGTGTTCGACGATGGCGACAAGGATGCGGGCGTCGCCGTGGAGGACGAGAACAGCATCGAGACGTGCAGGCAGGTCTGTGAGAGGAGCGGCTCGTGGAAGGTCCAACGGCGCGTGCAAGCGCTCGCCTGCCTCCACCCTCGTTCTCGTATTCAGGGCTGGACCTAAACGTTGTGTTCGTGTTGTTGTCGTTTTGTTGTTCGCTTTGTCCTACCTGTTGCCCTGCGCCCCCCTGCCAAAACGAGAAACAAAACGCAGCCGAAATGCAGCAAAACAGCTTTTAGGCCCAGCACTGCTCGCACTCGCACTCGTGCGCCGACGTGGACATAGGAAAGGAGGATCTCTAGGGCACCCCCCTGCTCCTCATCTTTGACCGCGTCGTCGACTTAGTCGCCCCCCTCAAGTCCCGTCGATTTGGCAGCCGCAGGTGCTGATCAGCCCTAGGCCGAAGATCGACGGGTGGGAGTGCGCAATCCGCCACGGCACGAGGCAAGTGTGGACGAAATTCTCAAACGCCAGAGCCCCCGTCTCAGACACCCTGATCGGGACGGCGCAGCACGCCAACAAGCTCATGCAGAAGATGATCAAAGCTCATGATGTGCCCAAAGATGCAGATGAGGGCGCCAGTTCGGACGATCCTCCCGAGGGGAAGGACAAGAAGTCCAAGGGCGGCAAATCTGGCGGCAAGGGGAAAAATAAGTCCAAGGGCGGCAAGTCTGGCGGCGAGGGCAAGAAGGCAAAAGGTGGCAAGGCCGAGGGCGAGAAGGAGAACAAGAAGGAGAGCGATGACGACGATGCCCCCGGGAACGACAAGGAAATTGAGAAGGACGAGGGCCCAGAGAGCGTCAATGAGAATGATAAGAAGGACGAGCTCTCAGCCGAGGATCCCGAGATCCCAGGCTTTCGACCAGGCTTCGACGACACGCAGCTTCAGACCTTGGAGGACTTCGACGACACCGCCGCCGACGACAAGGCTGTGGAGGCGGCTGCGGCGCCGGACGAGCCTGCGGCGCCTGTGGCTGCGGCAGCGGACGAGTGAGCGCACGGCAGCTCAGTTTTAAATTCTCGACGCTTCGCGTGTCCCCACCAGCCCATCCCGAAACAGCTACTTTTACTGAGCCCTACCGAATGTCGTGGCTTTCGCGCTTACCTCCTCATGCCCTCGCCTATCTCCTCTCGTTGCTCTTAATTCCTACTTGCTTCCTTTTACTTCTTCCTTGTGGGAGGAGTGGGAGGAGGATGGGGCGGAGGAGGAGAAAGAGAAGGCGGTGGGGCGAGAGAGGAAGAAAGCGATGACGACGACGACGACGACGACGACGACGACGACGGCGATGACCACGACAATGACGACGCACCCGACGACGACGAAGACGACGACCACGAAGACGACGCCGATGACGACGACGAAGGAGGAGGAGGAAGAAAGAGGGCGAACAGAATAGCCATAAGCCTTTTGAGTGACTCTCGGAGTCTCCTCTGGTTCCTTGGAAGTGCAAGGGGGGATGATGATGATGATGACGATGATGATGATGATGATGATGATGATGAGGAGGAGGAGGAGGAGGAGGAGGGGGGGGAGGAGGAGGCGGGGGAGAGTAAAGAGAGAGGAGGAGGAGGAGGAGGAGGAGGAGGAGGAAATTATCCAAGTGCGACCCTACCTAGGAGTTGGAACCCCTAGGAAAGCAGCATTTGTAGTAACAGTAACGCTAAGCTAACGCTAAGCTACTGCTAAGCTAAAGCTAAGCTAAAGCTAAGCTAAAGCTAAGCTAAAGCTAAGCCACAGCTAAGCTAAAGCTAAGCTAAAGCTAAACTAAAGCTAAGCTCAAGCTAATCCACAGCTAAGCTAAAGCTAAGCTGAAGCTAAGCTAAAGCTAAACTAAAGCTAAAGTGGAGCAACAGCTAAGCTACAGCTAAGCTAAAGCTAAGCTAAAACTAAGCTGAAGCTAAGCTACAGCTAAGCTACAGCTAAGCTAACGCTAAGCTAAAGCTAAGCTAAAGCTAAGCTGCAGCTAAGCTCAAGCTAAGCTCAAGCTGAGCTAAAGCTAAGCTAAATCTAAGCTAAGCTCTAAACGAAAAGCTAAGCGAAACGCTAAGCGAAACGCTAAAGCTAAGCTACAGCTAAGCTAAAGCTAAAGCTAAAGCTAAAGCTAAAGCTCCCAGGGGACTGGGGGGAACCGCTCCCAGGGGACTGGGGGAACCGCCCGGGGCGCTTTCCACTGCCCGGCCCCTTTAAGCTAAGAGAGTAAGAACCCTTCTAGGCAGAGCCTAGGTAGGGAAAAAACATTACGATCAGAAGAGCCTCCTCGGATGTCTCTTGTTCCCAACCATTCTGTGGTGTTGGGCCCTCGTTTTGAACGGACGGCCCCCGCGTCTCTTCCTTCCTTCATCCCCCCCCTCCCCCCTCAATCACCATCATTAGCAACATCACCCGTTCAGCACGCCCTTCATATGTTTCGGGGCCCCATAGGGAGCTCCTCCGATGGTCCCAGTGAGACCGCCCGCATGCGTCACGCACCACCCAGTACAGCGCTTCGCGGCCCCACAGGGAGATCAACCGACGGCCCCAGTGGGACCGTCCGCATGCGTCGCGCACCACCCAGCACAGCGTTTCGTGGCCCCATAAGGAGATCCACCGAAGGTCCCAGCAGCACCGCCTGCATGCGTCACGCACCACCCCGTAAAGCGTTTCGTGGCCCCATAGGGAGTTCCACCGAAGGTCCCAATGAGACCGCCCGCATGCGCCACGCACGCCCAATACAGCCATTCGTAGCTCCATAGGGAGCTCGACCGAAAGCCCCAGTGGCACCGCCCGCATGCGTCACGCACCACCCAGTACAGCGTTTCGTGGCTCTATATAGAGAGCTACACCGAAGGCCCCAATGGGACCGCCCGCATGCGTAACGGACCACACAGTACAGCGCTTCGTGGCCTCATGCGGAGCTCCACCGACGGCCCCAGTGGGAGCGCCCGCATGCGCTACGCACCACCCAGTACAACGCTTCGTGGCCCCATGCGGAGATCCACCGACGGCGCCAGCGCCACCGCCCGCATGCGTCACGCACCAACCAGCGCAACGATTCGTGACCCTATAGAGAGCCCCACCGAAGGTCCCAATGTGACCACCCGCATGCGCCACGCACCACCCAGTACAAGGTCTCGTGGCCCATGGGGAGCTCTACAGACGGCCTTCGGGGCACCGCCCGCACGCGCCAAGCGCCACCCAGCACAGCGTTCCGTGTCCCCAAATAGGGGAACCCACCGACGGACCCAGTGGGGCCGCCCGCATGCGCCACGCATCACCCATTACAACGCTTCGTGGCACCACAGGGAGATCAACCGACGGCCCCAGTGGGACCGCCCGCATGCGCCCCGCACGCCCAGCACAGCGTTTCGTGGCCCCACAAGGGGATCAACCGAAGGTCCAACTATCACCGCCCGCTTGCGTTCGCACACCCAGTGCAACGCTTCGTGGCCCACAGGGAGCCCCACCGAAGGTCCCAGTAGCACGGCCTGCGTGCGTCGCCCCCTCCCAGTACAGCGTTTCGTGGCCCCACAGGGAGCCCCACCGAAAGTCCCAATGGGACCGCCCTCAGGCGTCCCGCACACCAAGTACAGCGCGTCGAACGTGGCCCCACAGGGAGCCCCACCGAAGGTCCCAGTGGGACCGCCCGCACGCGTCACACACCACCCAGTACAGCGTTTCGCGGCTCCATAGGGAGCTCCACCGATTCGTGGCCCCATGAGAGCCCCATCGAATGCCCCAGTGGTAAAGTACACATGCGTTCCCCGCACACAGCACAACGTTTCGTGGCCCCATAGAGGGCTCCGCCGAAGGCCCCAGCGGCAAAGTCCGCATGCGCCCCCCCCCCCACCCAATACAACGTCTCGTGGCACATAAGGAGCTCCAACGAATGTCCCACGGGCAAAGTCCGCATGCGTCCCCCCCACCCACCACAACGTTTCGTGGCCCACGGGGGGCTCAACCGAATGCCCCAATGGCAAACTTCGCATGCGTCTCCCCCGCCCAGTGCAATGCTTCGTGGCCCCATAGGGAGCCCCACCGAATACGATATCTGTGGTTATGTCCTTCGCCAGGCTTTTTTTTAGCCCTCTTGGAACGTCTAGGTGCATCTTGGGCACCTCGGAAATCCTCGTGAAGCCTCTCGGGTGCCTCTAGGGAGCTGTTTCGGGTGCCTCTTGGGCGCCTCTTGGGGCCGTCTGGGCGCCTCTTGGGGCGCTCTTGGGAGCCTTGGGGACGCTGTTCGAGGACACCGATACAACAAGATGGGTTCGCAAATTAGGGCTGCCCCTCGGGAGCCCCGCACATTTGGGGCGCTCCTGGGGCGTTCTTGGAGCGCGCCTGGTCGCTCTTGGGGCAGCCTTGGGGCTCTCCTGGGCCTCTCTTGGGGCCTTCATGGGCCATCTTGGAGCCAGCTTGAGGCCTCGGAAAGCTATCGAGACCGAACGGGCGACGATGCAAACATCATTCATGTTCCTCAGGTGTTTGAAGGATTTGGGCTTCTTGGAAGCGTCCTTGACGGTCTCGGAAGCCTCTTGGAGCTGTCTTTGAGCGGGTTGAGGACCTCTTGGAGCGTCTTGGGAGCCATCTTGAGGCTTTTTAAGCTATCTTGAGCCATCTTGGAACTCATCTTGGGCCCTTCCGAGGCGCTCTTGGGCCAGTCTTGGGCCATCTTGAACGCTCCAAGTGCCAGCGAAATCCCCTGTCCAGGTCCAGGATACAGACCCTGTTCCGACCGGGCCCGGTTCCGACCCGCCCGGTTCCGACCCGGCCCGGTTCCGATCCGCCCGGTTCCGACCAGGCCCGGTTCCGACCAGGCCCGGTTCCGACCTGGCCCGGTTCCGATCCGCCCGGTTCCGATCCGCCCGGTTCTGACCCGGCCCGGTTCCGCCGCCCGAGGGGGCGCGCAGTCCCGGCGCGTGAGGCTTTCGCGCGGCGGCAGAGGGCCGGCCGGAACAGGGCCGGCGGAACAGGGCCTGGTCGGAACAGGGCCTGGTCGGAACAGGGCTGGCAGCAACAGGGCTGGGTCGGAACAGGGCCGGCCGGAACAGGGCCGGTCGGAACAGCGAGGGGCCGGAACAGGGCCGGTCGGAACAGGGCCGTCGGAAGAGGGCTTGTCGGATTGGTAGTAGTAGTAGTAGTAGTAGTAGTAGTAGTAGTAGTAGTAGTAGTAGTCGTAGTCGTAGTCGTAGTCGTAGTCGTAGTAGTAGTAGTAGTAGTAGTAGTAGTAGTAGCAGTAGTAGTAGTAGTAGTAGTAGTAGTAGTAGCAGCAGCAGGAGGAGGAGGAAAGGGACTGGAGAGCCCGAGTTTTCCTTTCGGTCGGCACCGACGCGGTGACCCGCAGGGAAGAGAGCGATGGTGTACAAGCAGAGGCGCGGACACGAGTGGAAGAGCATCGCCAGGGCCGTGAACGACCACGCACGTCTGCGAGCGCCGCCTAGAGAGCGCGTCGGCATGCAAGTAGGAGAAGAGTAGGCTCGACAGCGCCATTGCCCCGTGCTCCTCGTCCTCCTCCTCCTTCTCCCCCCCCTTACTCCTTCTCCTCCCCCTCCTCGTCCTCGTGCCCGTCCTCCTCCTCCTCCTCCTCCTCGTCGTCCTCCTCGTCCTCTTCCTCCTCCTCCTCCTCCTCCTCCTCCTTGTCCTCCAAAGCGAAAGCGGCGAGGACGCCTGCCTGGAGCGCGGGCGCGGGGCGGCGGTCGGCCATCAGTCGGCGAGGTACGCGATGGCCTTGAGGAGCTTGAGCCCCTCCTTGTCCTCGTCGAAGTCCTCGAGCAGGGTCATGATGCGCTCCCGCTTGGCCTTCATGTTCTGCGTCTCGCGCTGCTGGCTGCCCACGGCAATCTTGGCGAGGTCCAAGTCAGTGAGGCGCTGGGCCGCGTGGAGCCCGCCCAGGAAAGCCTCCATGGAAGGGTGCGCAGAGCCATGCGGCAAGCACTTGTTGTACTTCGAGTGCCAGCGCTCGGCGGCGTTGCTGGTGGTATGGCGGGGCCCCCAGACGCGGTCGTTGACGTTCCACAAGTCGCGCGCGAAGAGAGGCCTCTTGCGGAGATCGCGGGCGCCCTTGTCGGTGATGCGAAGCTTGATGGGCTCGCCAATCCTGTATAAGATGGCAGAGGAGGAGGAGGACGACGACGACAAGGGGGACAACGACGACGAGGACGACGAGGACGACGACGACGACGACGACAAGACGACGAGGACGACGAGGACGACGAGGACAAAGACGACGAGGACGAGGACGAGGACGGGGACGAGGACGACGACGACGACGACGAGGACGACGACGACGACGAGGACGACGAGGACGACAAAGACGACAAGGACGAGGAGAAAGACGACGACGACGACGACGAGGACGACGAGGACGACGACGACGACGACGACGAGGACGACGAGGACGACGAGAAAGACGACGACCGCGACCACGACGACGACCGCGACGATGACGACGAGGACGACGAGGGCGACGAGGGCGAGGACGAGGACGAGGACGACGACGGAGAGGGCGACGGACGACGAGGAGGAGGACGACGAGGACGAGGACGACGACGACGACGAGGACGACGAGGACGACAAGGACGACGAGGACGAGGAGAAAGACGACGACGAGGACGACGACGACGACGACGAGGACGACGAGGACGACGAGGACGACGAGAAAGACGACGACCACGACCACGACGACGACCACGACGATGACGACGAGGACGACGAGGACGACGAGGGCGAGGACGAGGACGAGGACGACGACGAAGAGGACGACGACGAGGAGGAGGACGACGAGGACGAGCACGACGACGACGACGGGGACGACGAGGACGACGACGACGACGACCACGACGACGACGACGACGGCGAGGACGACGACGACGACGACGACCACGACGACGACGACAACGACGACGATGACGACAAGGAATGCTTGCGGGACGAAGATGAGAGGTAGGATGTCCAAGTGTGGACGTAGTACTTCATGAGCTTCTCCTCGTCGGGCTGGAAGAGCAGGAACAGCTCCTCGAACACGGGCGCGACGGATGCCACGGGCACGTGCGGCATCGCGCAGAGGCACTTGACGCGCACGCGGAAAGAGGCGTCCGTGGCGTACCGCGGCGAGAAGCCGAGGTCGTGAACTTTGCGGTGGATGCACTGGCAATAGTGGAACAAGCGTCCGCCGAGGTTGTGGTCTCCGAAGTGCTCTCCTAGAGCGGAGACGGAGCCGTGCTCGAAATCCAGTAGGACCGTTGGCGCGTCCTCCTCGGAGGCCCCGGAGATGCGGCCCAGAGGGGCGTGGGCGCGCAGGGGCACCCCAGAAGGCCGGCAGAAGAGCCCTGGAGAGGGCGGGTGCGGCATGGGGCCCCTGCGAACCAGATCCGCGGGGACCGCATCTCGGAGGCCCCGGCGCCTTGGCGTGGATGTCCGTGATGCCGGCGACGGCGCGCCAGAGTCGCTGGTAGGTTTGCTTGCGCTTGTCCGGCAGGAGCGCAAAGAGAAGCGGCAGGGCGAAGCCTTTCTTGTAGGCCAAGATGGTGTAAAGCTGCGTGAACAACCTGGGGCTCTGCTTAAATGTCCCGTCGCACACCCGCGCAGAAGCAGCCTTGAGCTCCTCGACGTTCTTCGCCGTCCCGAAGATCATGAACCTCTCGCCCCCGTCAGCCGAGCCGGAATCGTGCACCAGGAAATTGTCATCCCCGCAGAGGAGGAACGCCGGGTCGATGACCATAGAGCCGAGGGTCTTGTAGCAGGCGACGTCCAGAGCACCTGGGGGGGCGGAACACTCCGGTCGTCCCCTCGCCGTCGTCCTCGTCGTCGTCGTCGTCGTCGTCGCCCTCGTCGTCCTCGTCGTCGTCGTCGTCGTCGTCGTCGTCGTCGTCGTCGTGGTCGTCGTCGTCGTCGTCGTCGTTCTCGTCGTCGTCGTCGTCCTCGTCGTCCTCGTCGTCGTCGTCGTCGTCGTCGTCTTTCTCGTCGTCGTCGTCATCGTCGTCCTCGTCGTCGTCGTCGTCGTCGTTCCAGTGGGCCGTCGTCGTCGTCGTCGTCGTCGTCGCCCGTCGTCGTCGCGCGGCGTCGTCGTCGTCGTCGTCGTCGCCGCCGGCGCCGCCGGCGCCGCCGTCGTCGTCGTCGTCGTCGTCGTCGTCGTGTTCGCAGAAGGTTGGCCGTTTGAGGGCGCCGGGGAACCGGCTGTCTTCCGCCTAGAGTTCTTGACATCAGTCCGGCGGGCGAGCCAACCGACCTTCTTGAGGCAGTGCTGGTCCGGAGAGATGGGGTAGTCGTCCTTCGGGATGGCCTCGAGGCTTTCGGAGACGACGCGCACGAGCGCAGCGGCGGGCTGGCTTTTCGCCTGCTCGCGGACCCGGCTGCGGATCTGCTCGCGGAGGGCCCTCTCAGGCTCGGCCAGGTGGCCTTCATGCTCCTTCTTCATCGTGAAAGCCGTAATCGTGTCGCCCACCATCGTGGCCTCCGCCCTGGCCTTGCACCCAGCGGCGCCCTGTGGCGGCGCGCCGTGAGGGGCGGGGGGAGGGGGGGGGGGAGCTGCTTAGAAGGGGGGGTGCTTCTAAGGAGCCCTTCGCGCGGCAGAAGCTGAAAAGCCGTCAGCGCGGCGAGGTGAAGCCACCGGAGGGATTCGAAAAAGCACCCTCCCTTGCAAGAGGCCTTCCCCCCTCCCCGTGCCCCCGTCGGCGCGCCGCCGACTCCTCCCGGTCGCACCTGAAGACTGCCGCGCCGTCCTTGTGGTAGCGGGCGAGACGGTAGGAATACCCCTCGCAGAGGGCCTTGACGCCTCCACGCTTGGAGCGGAACACCTCGACGCCAGGCGCCGGCTGGGGCGGCGGTGCAACGCCCGCCGCCGGGGCGCCCGCAGCCGGAGGGGCCTCGGCGGCCATCGCCGGGGGGAGCGGTGGAGCGGGCTGATGAGCAGGGGCTGCCCCGGCCATCGTGGGGACGAGAACGAAAAAAGAGAGCAGCTTTGCGACTGACATCCTTGAGAACCGAGCAGCCTGCAGACGAGAGCATGGATGAGGTGAAAGTGATCGTCCTCCTCCTCCTCCTCCTCCTCCTCCTCCTCCCTAACCCTAAACCCTAAACCCTAACCCGAAGCCTCACCCTGACCCTAAACCCTAACCCTAACCCTAGACCTAAGCCCTAAACCCTAACCCTAACCCTAACCCGAATACCTAAACCCTAACCCTAACCCTAAACCCTAAACCTTAACCTAAACCATAACCCTAGCCCTAAACCCTAAACCCTAACCCTAACCCTAAACCTAACCCTAAACCCTAAACCCTAACCCTAACCCTGACCCTAACCTAACCCTAAACCCTAAACCCTGACCCTAACCTAACCCAAAACCCCGAACCCGAAACCGTGAACCCTGAACCCTGAACCCTGAACCCTGAACCCTAACCCCAACCCTAACCCGAAACCGTAACCCTAACCCGAACCCTAACCCTAATCCTAAACCCTAACCCTAACCGTAACCCTAACCCTAAACCCTAACCCTAACCCTAAACCTAAACCCTTAACCCTAACCCCAACCCGAAACCCTAAACCCTAAACCCAACCCCTAACCCGAACCCTAAACCCTAACCCTAACCCTAACCTAACCCTAACCCTAACCCTTCCCCTGAACCCTAAACCCTTACCCGAACCCTAACCCTGACCCTAAACCCTAACCCTAACCCTATGCCCTATGCCCTAAACCCTAACCCTAACCCGAAACCCTAAACCCTAAACCCTGAACCCTAACCCTAAACCCTAAACCCTAAGCTAAACCATAACCCCAGACCTAAACCCTAAACCCTAACCCGAACCCTAAACCTAACCCTAAACCTGAACCCAAACCCGAACCCTAACCCTGAACCCTAAACCGTAACCCAAACCCTAACCCTAACCCTAAACCCTAACCCTAACCCTAACCCTAAACCTAAACCCTAAACCCGAACCCTTACCCTAAACCCTAAACCCTATCCCTAACCCTAACCCGAACCCTTAACCCTAAACCCTAACCCTAACCCTAAACCCTAACCCTAATAAACCTAACCCGAAACCCTCAACCCTAACCCCAACCCTAAACCCTAAAGCCTAAACCCTACCCCTAATCCTAACCCTAAACCCTAACCCTAACCCGAACCCTAACCGTAAACCCTAAACCCGAACCCGAACCCTGACCCTGACCCTGAACCCTAACCCTAACCCTAACCCTAACCCTAACCCTAAACCCTAAACCCTAACCCTAACCCCAACCCTAACCCTAAACCCTAAACCCTAACCCTACCCCTAACCGTAAACCCTAAACCCTAACCTAAACCTTAACCCTAACCCTAAACCCTAAACCCTAACCCTAAACCTAAACCTAACCCTAACCCTAAACCCGAACCCTAACCCTAAACCCGAAACCCGAAACCCGAACCCAAATCCAAACCCTAAACCCTAACCCTAACCCTAACCCTAACCCTAACCCTAACCCTAACCCTAAACCCTAAACCCAAACCCTGACCCTAACCGTAACCCTAACCCTAAACCCTAAACCCTGACCCTAACCTAACCCAAAACCCCAAACCCTAACCCGAAACCCTGAACCCTGAACCCTGAACCCTAAACCTAACCCTAACCCTAAACCGTAACCCTAACCCGAACCCTAACCCTAAACCCGAAACCCTAACCCTAATCCTAACCCGAACCCGTAAACCCTAACCCTAATAAACCTAGCCCGAAGCCCTCAACCCCAACCCTAAACCCTAAACCCTAAAGCCTAAACCCTACCCCTAATCCTAACCCTAAACCCGAACCCTCAGCCGAACCCTAACCCGAACCCTAACCGTAAACCCTAAACCCTAACCCGAACCCTGACCCTGGACCCTAACCCTAACCCTAACCCTAACCCTAACCCTAAACCCTAAACCCTAAACCCTAACCCTAACCCTAACCCTTAACCCTAAACCCGACCCCTAACCCTAAACCCTAAACCCTAACCTAAACCTTAACCCTAACCCTAAACCCGAAACCCCAACCCTAACCCTAAACCCAACCCTAAACCTGAACCCAAACCCGAACCCTAACCCTAAACCCTAAACCCTAAACCCTAAAACAGACCCTAACCCTTAAACCCTAACCCTAACCCTAACCCTAAACCCTAAACCCTAAACCCTAAACCCTAACCCTAACCCTGACCCTAACCTAACCCTAAACCCTAAACCCTGACCCTAACCTAACCCAAAACCCCAAACCCTAACCCTAACCCGAAACCGTGAACCCTGAACCCAAACCCTAACCCTAACCCGAAACCATAACCCTAATCCGAACCCTAACCCTAAACCCTAACCCAAACCGTAACCCTAACCCTAAACCCTAACCCTAACCCTAACCCTAAACCCTTAACCCTAACCCCAAACCTAAACCCTAAACCCTAAACCCTAACCCTAACCCTAACCCTAAACCCTAACCCGAACCCTAACCCTAACCCTAACCCTAAACCCTAAACCCTAACCCGAAGCCTAACCCTGACCCTAAACCCTAACCCTAACCCGAACCCTAAGCCCTAAACCCTAACCCTAACCCGAAACCCTAAACCCTAAACCCGAACCCTAAACCCTAAAACCTACCCCTAAACCCTAAACCCTACACCCTACACCCTAACCCTAAACCTAACCCTAAACCTGAACCCTAACCCTTAAACCCCAAACCCTAACCCTAAACCTAACCCTAAACCTGAACCCAAACCCGAACCCTAACCCTAAACCCTAAACCCTAAACCCAAACCCTAACCCTAACCCTAAACCCTAACCCTAACCCTAACCCTAAACCTAAACCCTAAACCCTAACCCTAACCCTGACCCTCACCCTAACCCTAAACCCTAACCCTAACCCTAACCCAACCCAAATACCCAAACCCTAACCCTAACCCTAACCCGAAACCGTGAACCCTGAACCCTAACCCTAACCCGAAACCGTAACCCTAACCCGAACCCTAACCCTAAACCGTAACCCTAACCCTAACCCTAACCCTACACCCTAACCCTAACCCTAACCCTAAAACCTTAACCCTAACCCCAACCCTAAACCCTAAACCCTAAAACCTACCCCTAACCCTAACCCTAAACCCTAACCCTAACCCTAACCCTAACCCTAAACCCTAAACCCTAAACCCTAAACCCTAACCCGGAGCCTAACCCTGACCCTAAACCCTGACCCCAACCCTAACCCTAAGCCTAAGCCTAAGCCCTAAACCCTAACCCTAACCCGAAACCCGAAACCCGAAACCCTAAACCCTAAACCCTTACCTAAACCATAACCCTAGCCCTAAACCCTAAACCCTAACCCTATACCTAAACCTAACCCTAAACCCTAAACCCTAACCCTAACCCTGACCCTAACCTAACCCTAAACCCTAAACCCTGACCCTAACCTAACCCAAAAACCCCAAACCCTAACCCTAACCCGAAACCGTGAACCCTGAACCCTAACCCTAACCCTAGTCCTAACCCGAAACCCGAAACCGTAACCCTAACCCGAACCCTAACCCTAAACCCTAACCCTAACCGTAACCCTAACCCTAAACCCTAACCCGAACCCTAACCCTAAACCCTTAACCCTAACCCCAACCCGAAACCCTAAACCCTAAACCCTACCCCTAACCCTAACCCTAAACCCTAACCCTAACCCTAACCCTAACCCTAACCCTAAACCCTAAACCCTAACCCGAAGCCTGACCCTGACCCTAAACCCTAACCCTAATCCTAACCCTAACCCTAACCCTAAGCCCCAAACCCTAACCCTAACCCTAAACCGTAACCCAAACCCTAACCCTAACCCTAAACCCTAAACCCTAACCTAAACCATAACCCCAGCCCTAAACCCTAAACCCTAACCCTAAACCTAACCCTAAACCTGAAACCCAAACCCGAACCCTAACCCTAAACCTTAAACCGTAACCCAAACCCTAACCCTAACCCTAAACCCTAACCCCAACCCTAACCCTAACCCTAACCCTAAACCCTAAACCCTGACCCTAACCCGAACCCTAAACCCTAAACCCTAACCCAAACCCCAACTCTAATCCTAAACCCTCACCCTGACCCTAACCCGAAACCCTGAACCCTAAACCGTAACCCTAACTTTAACCCTAACCCTAAACCCCAACCCTACCCCTAACCCCAAACCCTAAGCCTTAACCCTAACCCGAACCCTAAACCCTAACCCTAACCCCCCGCCGCCGGGTTTCGCCCCGCCCGGTTCCGACCCGCCCGGTTCCGACCAAGCCCGGTTCCGACCAGGCCCGGTTCCGCCCAGGCCCGTTTCCGACCAGGCCCGGTTCCGACCAGGCCCGGTTCCGACCCGCCCGGTTCCGACCAGGCCCTGTTCCGCCGGCCCTGTTCCGACCCGCCAAGAGAGCGTTCTCGCATGGGACATCGCGACGGCGGAACAGGGCCGGCCGGAACAGGGCCGGCGGAACAGGGCCGGCGGAACAGGGCCGGTCGGAACAGGGCCGGTCGGAACAGGGCCGGTCGGAACAGGGCCGGCGGGAACAGGGCCTGGTCGGAACAGGGCCGGCCGGAACAGGGCCGGCGGAACAGGGCCTGGTCGGAACAGGGCCTGTTCCCAGGGGGGAGGGTGGGGGAGGGGCAAGCCCCTCCCCGAAGGAGAAGGAGGGGGTTGGAAGAGGAGGCTCCCTAGACCACCTACGCCCAACGGGCTGGTGGGATTCTGGGGCGCTGCTCGCGCGCAGCGCTGGGGCCAGCGCAGCGAGAGCCCACGTGTGGCCGTGCTGCGGCAAGCAGCTTGACACAAGATGATGGGGTCATCACATATCCACCTCCCCGAGGAGGAGAACGCAGAGAAAGAGGATGAGAAAGAGGAGGAGGGGGAGGATGCGAAGGTGGGGGAGGGATGCAGCGGGGGGCCCAGGAGAGAGGAGCGAGGAGGGTGATGGAGGCGGAAGGGCCCCAGGGAGAAAGTGGGGGGACAACATCACAAGGGTAGGGCGAAGGGGGAGAGAGGGGAGAACAAGCTGGAGGAACTTATACTCGGAAAGATGAGGCAGACGAGGGGGAGAAGGCTGGTCAGACGGAGGAAAGCGACCCGCGAGCAGACGAGAGCTTTTCACGATGACCCGATGGGCCCACTTTAGCATTTGAGCCTTCAATAGTTGCCTCGACCGACACCTCAGTTATTCGTCCGAGCTCTTTCGCGGCCGCGCAGCTGTCCCGACTTTCTCCCCCCTCCTCCCTCCTCCCGCCCGTGCTTCTGCCCTCCGCGCGTTCCGCCGCGAGCGCCTGTGGGAACGCCCTCGCGCCCCCCAGCCCCGCCACTGCAACGCGCCTTTCGCGCGCTTCGTGGCCCCGAACACTTGGCGCGCCCCGCGACCCGCTTCGTGGCCCTACAGAAGGAACGCCCCAATCCCGCCAAGCACGCCCCTCGCGCGCATCGTGGCCCAATCAAGGGTCGCACCAAAGGTTCATGACCCCCATGCCCCCGCCCCGCAATTTAGCTTCGCGTGGGTACTGGGCGTGCCCTTCAATATCACATACACGGCTCTGAATTGCTAGGGTTGTTCGAAAATCCAACCAGTTTCGCCGAATTCCGCGTAGTTTCACAGGGTTTCCTCAGGTTCTTCTTTGTTATTTTAAATTTCGTGTGATTTGTTCCTATTAATATTGATTTCAATGGTTTCCCAAAGTTCTTCTTAATTCAACTAGGATTTCTCAAGTTATTCCTAATTTCGCTGGGTTTCCTCAAGTTATTCATAGTTTCGCCCGTTTTTCTTAAGTTACTCATTGTTTCAATGGGTTTCGCCAAATTCTTCTTCGTTTCGCTGGGTTCCCTCCAGTTGTTCATGGTTTCGCGATGTGTCCGTCGGATTTGCGAATTCCATGAGGTTTGAAGAGATTTCGGGCGCGCGCCTAGGCCCCGCGCTGCCTTGCTGCATCCTGCGCGAGCCAGGCTATCAGCAGGCGTGCTATTTCGGCGGCGTGACCTCCAGCGATGAACAGGCTTGGAGGTCAATGCGAAAGCCGTCGCGCGGCCAACGCCTGGGGGCGTCGCGGGCGACACCGGCCACCGCGTCGAAGACCACGACGTCGAGGGTGGCGCATTTGAGGGGGCTCTGCGAGGAGCGAGGCTTTCCGAGCTCAGGTCCCAAAGGCGAGCTTTCAGGCTGAAGGCGCAGGAAGACCCGCCGAGGCGCGCGGCCCGCGTAATTCAAGCCGGGCAGCGGCGGCGCGCGGGGGCCCATGGAACGCCCGACGAACGCGTTCTTACTAGCGGAGGGGAAAGAGCGCAAGATAGTCGAGTGGGGACTTCAAGATACCGCGGACGAACTTCAAGCAAAACCGCGGCAGGCCTCCGCCAGAGAAAACCGCGCCGTCTTTCTGACGCGCGGCGGCCCTGCATTGGACCCGCGACACTCTGGTGGCGGTCGCAGGCGGATGTTCCACGCAAAGCGCGCGCCCCCCTGCTTCCACGCCGTCGCGCGATCCCGTTTGGACTGCGGGCCGCACTTCGCGCGCGGCGCCCGCGGTCGCACGCGCCGCGCAGCGCGTCGCGGCTATTTGTCGTCGCTGTCATTCTGCGAAGGTCGCGGGCGCCTTGGGCGCGCCGAGCCACTCCGACATTTGCGCCGGAGGCGGTCGCGCGGCGGCCGAAGGTCGCCATGACGCTGTCGAAAAAGGGAAGCTGTCGGAGCTCCGCTGGGACTTCTTGCGTTCGCGCCAGGCCTGCGTGCGGACCTGGCAACGCGGGGCCGCGGCGGTATTCGGTTCGGCGCATTCACAACCCCGCAATCCCGCGCGCGGTGCGCGACGTGGACACGCGCGCGGCGCTGCATTCCGCGCAGATTCTCGGAGCGCCGCATGGGCCCGCCCCGCGCGCCCCGCGCGCGGGCCGCGCGCGTCGGGCTGCCGATTCGAAGACTGGCCAGGCCCCCCGCTCTTCCGCTCTTCCAGCGATCAAGCGCCCCCCCCCCCCCTTCCTCGCCCCGCCACCCCCCTCGAGCCACCGCCGCAAATAAGAGGAGGAGGAGGAGGAGGATGAGTAGGGGGAGGAGGAAGGAAGGAGGAGGAGGAGGTAGGAGGATCGATGAAGGAGGAAGATGAGGAGGAGAAGAGGAGGAGGAGTAGGAGGGAGGAGAGAGAGGAAAGGCAAGAGGAGAGGAGGAAGGAAAAGGAGGAGGAAGGAAGAGGAAGAGGGGAGCAAAGGGAAGAGGAGGTGGGGAGGGAGTAGAGGAAGGAGGGGAGGGGGAGGAAGAAGTGGAAAGAGAGGAGGATATCAATATCATCCTTTGCCTCCTCCCCCTCCCCCCCTCCTCCTCCTCCTCCTCTTCCTACTCCTCCTCCCTCCTCTCGTCCCCTCCCCCTCCCACCTCCTCCTCCTCGATCCTCATCCGTCCCCTCGGCGTCCTCCTCTTTCTCCCTGTCTCCTCCTCCTCCTCCTTCTCACCTCCTCCTCGCCCCTCCCCCTCACCCTAACCTCGATCCTCCCTCCACCTCCTCCTTCTTCCTCCTCCTCCTCCTTTTCCTTCTCCTCCTCCTCTTCCTTCTCCTCCTCCTCCTCCTTCTCTCCTCTTCTCCTCCTCTTCCTCCTCCTCCTATTCCTATCTCCTCCTTCTTCTCCTCATCCTCCTCCTCCTCTTCTCCCTCGTCCTCGTCCTCGTCCTCCTCCTCCTCGATCCTTTTCCTCCTCCTTGTCTTCCTTTTCGTTATCGCCCTCCTCCTCCTCGCGTTCCCCCCCCTGCTCCTCCTCCTCCTCCCCCTCCGATCCTCCTCCTCCTCCACCTCCCCCCCCCCCTCCTCTCCTCCTCCTCGTCTTCCTTCCCCTCGTCCTCTTCCTCCCCCTCCTCTTCTTCCTCCTCCTCATATTCCTCCTCCTCCTCCTCCTCCTCCTCCTCCTCCTCCTCCTCCTCCTCATCATCATCATACCCCCGCTGGAAGATTCGCAGATCGGCGAAAACGCCCGCGGCTTGCGCGGCGTCGCGGGAACGCGCGGGCCACGCAGGCGCAGTTGCGAAAAGCGCTGGCCGCCGAGCGCCGGCGCCCATCCCGCGGGCCAGTTCTCGCGGGGGGATGGCTCCGCGCGCGCCCGCCGTCGCCGAACCGACGGCGGCGGGCCGCGCTGGCGCGGCGGCCGCAGCGACCGCGGCCGCGGCGGCCGCAACCGCAGCGACCGCGGCGGCCGCAACCGCAGCGACCGTGGCACCCGCAACGTCGTTGGCGGCCGTTCGTCTCGGCGACGGCGCGCGCGACGCCCCGGGCGAGGCACGCGCCCCATCGTCGAGCGGATAAGGCGCGCGCTCAAGAGCCGCGCGCCCGACCCGGAAGGGGGCGCCGCCCAACAGGGCCCGCTGTTTCTGCCGCCGCGCGCCGCCGCCAGCTCTCCCCGCCCGCCGCGGCAAGCGCTCGCGCGCCGCCCCAGATCGAGACCGCGCCGTTAACGCGCGCGCGGGCGTTCCAACCCCCGCCCCGCTGGTTCGCGGGGGCGGTGGCGGACCCTGGTCGATCGGCGGATCCCGCATAATTGATCCATGCTTTCAATTGACTGAATGCTAGGTGTTCTTGTCGTTGTCATCGTAGGCATTGTCATTGTTGAGCAAGTCGCACCGCCGTGCGCTCCAATAGTATTCCCATACTTCTACTCCCCCATCCACCGCCCTCGAGGCGCCTATACTCCGTTTCCCCCCCCCCCCCCTGCCCCCCCCCCCGAGCCCCCCCCTCCCCCCCCCCACCCCCCCCCCCCCCCTCCGCCGATTTACGCGCGACCTTGCGCGCGAGGATTTACGAAGTGCCCCGTTGAATAACGCATCGAAGTTAATTCGAATTCCATCTGTATAGCGAAGTCGCAAGCGTTTCCTCATGTCCCACGCGCTGCATGCCAGTCTCGCGGGTTCTCCCAGGTTTCCGACAAACGCAATGAGTTCGCTTGGGCTTTCAACGGTTTCCACTTGTTCCCAAGGTCCCCCAACATGGTTTCCAAGCATCCCCAAGGGCCCCCGTGGGTTTCCAATGGTTTCCAAAGGCTTCCATTGGTTCCCATTGGTTTTCCATTGTGTCCACTAGTTCTCAGAAAGGTTTCCAATGGTTTCCTATCGTTCCCAAGGGTTCCCCACATGTTTTCCCATGTTTCTGAGGGTTCCCAAGGGTTCTCCAAGGTTTCCAAAAGTTCACACAAGTTCCCAACGGCTTCCAACGGTTTCCAATTGTTTCCTACAGGTTCCGTGAGTTCCAAATGGTTTCCATTGGTTCCCAATGGTTTCCCATGTTTCCCAATGGTTTCCTATAGTTTCCGTAGGTTTCAAATGGTTTCCATCGGTCCCCAATGGTTTCCTACAGTTTCCGTATGTTTCAAAGGGTTTCCATTGGTTCCCAATGGTTTTCAACGTTTCCCAATGGTTTCCTATAGTTTCCGTAGGTTTCAAAGGGTTTCCATGGGTTCCCAAAGATTTCCATTGGTTCCCACAGGTTTTCTAGAGTTTCCAATGGTTCCCAAAGGTTTTCCCAGGTTTCCATAAGTTTCCCCAGGTTTCCAAAGGTTTTCTGTAATTTCCATAAGTTTGTTAGAAATACTTGCGTGCCCCATGGTTCCCACAAGTAACGGCGAGTTCTGTCGCGTTCCAGGTTCTCGCAAGCAGCAGCGCGCCACGAGCGGCCCCACCTGCGGTCGCGCATAGTCGCGCGGGGCGACCGACCCGCTCGCGACCCGCGCGCGCGTCGAGACGAGCAAGGGCCGCGCGCGCCCCTGCGCCATCTTCGCATCGACGGCGCCGAGGCGCGCCCGCCGTCGCGCGGCGGCTGCGGCGTCGCCAGGGGCGGGTCTCGCAGCGCCGCCGCGCGCCCCTGCCCGCGGGGCGATGGCGCCGCGGAGCAGCGACCGCGACGCGACGCCCCCGACCACGCGGGCCGCGCGCATCGCGCGCGCGCGCCCCCCTGGCGCCCGCGCCTCGCTCGCCCGCCCGAGGCGGGCGAAGCGCAGCACTCGGACATGCCCGCTGGCAGGCGGAGCGAGGGGCCAGCGGCGCCTCAGCGCGGCGCGACTGGGCGCGCGTCGCCATAGCGGCGGGGCGTCGCGCGTCGCCAAGCGCGAGAAATGGCGGTCGCTGGCGCGACGCGGCCGCGCGGCCCAATCGAGGCAACGCGACGCAATCACGCGCCGACGCCACCGGCCCCCCCCCCGCGCCCAGCCCGGCGCGACCCCCGCGCACTCGCGACGCAACGCGCGCATCTCGGCGCATCCCCCTCGCGCCCCCCTTCCCCGTGCCCCGCGCGGCTGGAACCTCGGGCCAGTCGCGTTGTTTCTCTTGCCGCGTGACGGCATGCGACAACCAACTTTCCTGTTTCTGCGGGGCGTCGGCTGGTCCCCGATCGCCCGCGCCGCTGCCCCAGCGGGCAATTTCTTATCAAAAACGGTGGGCGCGCGCGAAAATAGTTGTCAGGTTTTGCAGGATTCTGCTGCAGCTGACGCTGCAAATTTGCTATAATTGTTTGAAGCTGCGCATCTTTGTCGCGTAATTGCTGGCAATTACCTAGCATAGTAGTAGTAGTAGTAGTAGCAGTAGTAGTAGTAGTAGTAGTAGTAGCAATAGTCGTAGCAGTAGTAGTAGCAGCAGCAGCCGTAGCAGTAGCAGCAGTAGTCGTAGCCGTAGTAGAAAAAAAGTGGTGGTAGTAGTCCTCGGTAGCGGTAGCAGTAGTAGTAGTAGTAGTAGTAGTAGTAGTAGTAGTAGTAGTAGTAGTAATAGTAGTAGTAGTAGTCGTCGTCGTCGTCGTAGTAGTAGTAGTAGTAGTAGTAGTAGCCTGAGGTGCTCAGGGACTAGTTTTTTAGTCCCACGCCACGTATTAAAAATAGTCCCAGTCCAAAAAATAGTCACATGTGTGCGATGTTAATATTTCATCGTTGTAGTTCTAAATT
>CAUYUJ010000283.1:0-52500 GCA_963575745.1 Prorocentrum cordatum
CCCAACAGGCGAAACCCCGACGGACCCATCCAGTTACTCCAGGCACTCGGGGTTTCTTAAAAAGCGTGGGGGGTACACCCCCGACAGGGGGTTAGCCTCGCCTCGTCATCGCGCCGCGACGGGGGTCGGAGCGCCTTCGGCACGCGGTGGCTGCCCGCGACGGGGGTCGATGTGGGGCTGTCGGCGGGGGTGACGCCCCCCCCCCCCCCCCCCGACGCTTATCAAGAAACTCAGAGTACTTATCGGGGCAAAAAAAACACCCAAGGGATCCTAAGCGTATGCGCTGCTCGGGCATTTGCGACAGCTGGTGGAACGGAGAGGGAGTCGTTTTCAAAATCGGGACCTCGCCTCAGCGCCGCGTCCATTCCTCTCGAAGGCGTGTGACAGGTGCAAGGATGGATGGCAGTTTCGTTGCAAGATAGGGGCCCTCGCTTTAGCGCCACGCACATTCGTCTTCAAATTTCGTAGCAATTACCAAGGATGAATGGCGGTTCCTTTTCGAAATTGTGCTCTCGCTATCGCGCCGCGCACACTCGTCTTACATGTTTACACAAACTGCAAAGATGGACGGCGGTTCTGTTTCAAACAGTTGTTGTCGCTTGAGACTCCCCTGCACTAAACACGACCCGCAGGTTGAACATATGTAGCCAGTGCACGGATGGAATGCGGTTCCTTTCCCAACTGGGGCTGTCGCTTTAGATTTCTCAAACGTAGTAGCAATAATTCCAGACGTGGGCATTCGTCTGCACTGATGGGGCGGCTCATGTTCCTTTTCAAGCCACGATCTTGCTGGACGCATCGTCAAGCGTTAATCGGCGGTGGACAAACCTCTCTGTAGTAAACCGCCTTTTAGTGACAACGGCCTAGGACCGAAACCGACAGACCTGGACCCGCAAAGACGACGGCCGCGACGCCCCCTCGCGAACCGAAAACGGCCAACTCGCTAATCGACGTGTCAGTGTAGGAGGTCTATCAAACTCAGACTTAGGATTCTAACTATTCGTTTCCCTACTGACTCGCTAGAGTTAGGTCGGGCGTGGCCCCCTACAGGCGGATGTTTGACGAAAAATGCAAAATACACCCCGAATGCCCCAAAATGCTCAAACTGGGCAAAAAAAAATCGTCCCCTGACTATTTTGTTGACTATGTTTGAATGTTCCTCCTGCAGAGGGACAGGCCCGACTTCACGCCAGAAGGATGCGAGACTGCCCCTTCGCAAAATTGGGGCCCTCGCCTGAGGAGGCAGGCACGCGGGATGACCGTCTATCAACAAGGGGGCGCTCCTCGTGGCAGAGAGGAAGGCCCGAGGGGCCTTCTGGGACGGGAGGGCTTATCGCAACATCGTCGACGCAGCTTGGGTTTACTCTGGCCTTCTTCTTCCTCCTCCTCCTGCAGCCCTCCTCCTCCTCCTCCTCCTCCTCCTCCTCCTCCTCCTCCTCCTCCTCCTCCTCCTCCTCCCTATTCTTGTGACAGGCCTCGAGCGCTTGCGCGTTCATGGCTGCACGTGCGCCCATTACCAATGACGTCGTGCCAACGCCCGCGCGATGGTTCGAAGCAGAAATTGCACGCCTGCTTACCGCGGTGAGTGCACATCCCGTCACCCGACCTTGGCAAAGCGCGAGCCCGAACCGATCAGATCCTCTTCGGGCTCGTCCTTGTCTTCCTCGTCATCCCCTTCTTCCTCTCCCTCTGTCCCGTCGTCCCCTTCGGAGCAGGACGAGCTGGGACAGTGGCAGCTCGAAGTCGGTCCCGGGGTCCAGACGCACCAGCTTTCCGAGCTGCGCCCAGTCGTGGCGACGAGAGCTCCCCCCAGAAGGCCAGCGACCGCTGTCTTGGCCCGCCCTCCCTGGACCGCTCCTCCCCCCTCCTCCTCCGCCCCGCCCTCGGGGGTGGGCAGAGCCCCCTTTCGCAAAAGGCCCCTCAAGGAAAGCTGCCAGGGGCACTCCACGTGCGCACGGCGTCGCATTCCGAGTGCACCCCAGCGGGATGGCTAAGCGACGCCAAAAAACAACCGAACGGATCCAGCGAAACGAACGTCCACCAATGGAACCGACTGGGGACTGCACCGGCTGCACTGGCACACTCGCCTGCCAATGTCGAGTGAACCAGTGCAGATTTCCTCAGTCGACTTGTCTGGGTGGGCGTTCTCTCAATGCCCGAGGAGGAGGAGGAGGAGGAGGAGGAGGAGGAGGAGGAGGAGGACGAGGAGGAGGAGGAGGACGAGGACGACGAGTTCCCCCTTCCCTGTCCCCGTCCCCCAGATCTGAAGCAGTCGCCCTCCAGTGGTGGGCCGCGCGAGGGGCAGCAGAGAAGTATGCCCGACCACACGCCCACAGCACCGACACGTCGGCTGCAGAAACGGGGGCAGCTATCCTCCTCACCTTCCTCCTCAACCTCTTCCTCCTCCTCATCATCTTCATCCTGCTGCCTGCAAAAACAAGGGCAGCTACAGCGCGGAAGCGGCCGCAGAAAGCCCTCGCAAGAAATCCAGCCCAGCATCTGCGCGCGAAGTGCGGTGTTTGGGGGGAAAGCCAGAGCACCCCGAACGCAACAACTTCTGTGTCGGCCGCGGGGAGGTCACCGCGCAGCGCGCGGGGAGAAGAAACCCTGGGTACCCTCCCGAAGCGACACCGGTTTCTTGATGCGCGCCCCCACTGTGTGTCCGCGCCTCGCGCTCCGCGAAGAGCCAATAATTTCGCGCTCTCGCGCCGCCCCCCTGGGGAGAAGAGAAGGACGACCATGACGAAGACGAAGATCCGCGGATCGCGAGAACTTCGCGCCCTCGTGGCGGCCCTTGCTGAGGGGTGGGCCATGGCCGACCCAGGCGCAGCCCCCCGGTGCGAGGCTGGGCAGATGCTCGACTGTTGTGGAGAGAGGGCGGGAGGAGAGGCTGGCAGCCTAATCGCATACCGCTGAGGCCAGTCCGCAAGAAGCCTTCCACAAGAGACCCAACCCCTGAGACCCCAGGACGTCCATTCCATGGATTCTTGGCGTGGGCACGTCATGCTTTCCGCCGCAGACCCGTCGAGACCCAAGAAACCCTGGGCACCCTGGAGGCGAGCAGGATGTTCCTTGGCAGAGGCCCCCACTGAAAATCTGCTGCAGGAACTGTCGGAGGTCTGCGCGGATCTCTTGGACCCGCGCTGGACCCCCATCCCTGGCGCGCGGAGCGCGCCAGGGGCGGCACCGGAGGCGACGCCAGAGGGCTCCAGCGCAGATCCTGGAGATCCACGCGGAACTCCGAAAGTTTTCATGCATCTGTGTGTGCATCTGCTTCTTCGAGGTAGGGCAGGTTCAAGTCGCAACGGCGTGGGCGCTGGTCCTGGACGCCTCGTGGATCGTTCGAGCTTCTGGACAATCGCGGTTTTCCGATTGCGCAGATCGTTCGATGTCGGCCGATCCTGGACCACTGGCAGCCTTCAACCTGGAACGCCTGCGCTGGCGTCGCCGCCGCGTCGACACGACACGAACCCACGGAAGAGCCGGGCCCCTGCCTTGAGCGCAGTTTCCGCGTGCTTGATGTCGAGGCCGAGGGCCTTCTTCTTGTCCTTCTTGATCGTGACGACCCACACGACTGGGGGCTCTGGTGTGGGCTCCGGCTCGGCCTCAACCGCGGGCGCCGCCTCCTCCGCCTCCACGGGGACCGTATCACCTGCGCACATGTTCCCCATGACTCCCGGCTGAGATCAGGCACGGAGAGACAGAAAACGATGGCCACGACCAAGACCGAACGCGGAAACACCGATACCGATCCTGGCCATCGTCCATCTAGGTCATCGTCGATTCGTGGATCATCCTCGCGAATCGGCGACAGCGGGCATTGGCCATGGACGAGACTGGCGCCGGCAAGATCCGGCGACGTCTTGGTCATGGTCATCGTGTTTCTTCCCTCGAAAGCTGCTGGGCGGCTGGCTGCACGCTGGCCCGTGCAAACCAAAAGGGGGCAGTGTGGTTCCAAGTACTTGGGTGGGGCAATTTTGAGCCAGGCGGGTTGCGGCGAAGGGTTGCTGTACGAGGCGCAAGGGCGAGGAGGAAGAGGAGGCGGCAGGAGGAGGGCGAGGAAGGCGAGGGAGGAGAAGAATGATGAGGAAGACGAGCGGAACGGAGCGAAGTGGCGCTGGCACCAGGCGGCAAAATACCCGTGCCGTCTGGTCATGGCGCAGCAGGCCGTACTCTAGCCTCAGATCGCATGGGCGTAGAAGATGTTGGTGAAATGCTAGAAAAACCGGCCCAAATCTTGTTTTCGTGAATTCCTCCGCTTCGCTCTCACGAGTGGCGTGTTTTCCCGACCAGCAACAGCATGCTTGGATATTCATGCCAGCCGTCATCGTCAGTCCACGAGGAAGCCTGCTTACGCGTGATGTTCAGGAGACACACTCTTGTTGACATACTGGCGCTTGGGAAGCTCATTGATGCAGTAAGGCTGGATGTTTGTAAAACAACAAACACTGCCACGCCCTCAGTGCAGACGAGAGACATCCTACTCGATGCCAGGTCACCGCGTAAAATCGTATTTCAGCTGGTGCATGTGCTGCGTGTTCAAACGGCATTGATTGAGCGCGTACGAATTTGTCTCTCCTCAAGGGCACTTCCGAGCCGAGCGAACAACGTTAGGCGACAAACTCGAATCTCAGCCAAACTCATACGTTTGACTTCCTGGCCCTCCTTACGAACTGCTAAATTGCGCCAATCAGCTGCGATGCACGTAGCCGCCCACCGGAGAGAGAGAGAGAGAGAGACGTTCGCCAGCAATGGGTTCCCAGCATTGCCAATTTCAGCATCTGACGTTTCGACGATCATCACATCTGTCCCTCGTAGCATCGAAAGACACATGATGCATGAGTGTCGAGTTTGCGCTCAATCCTGCATCAAGTCGAAGCAAATCGTAAGAAGGAAGGGTGCGCATTTGCCGCATACTGTCATTCACCGTAAGGCTCATCACATGGCCTGATATTATAGCATGTTCTCAAACTGTTTATGATGATGAGGAATGATTTCCGTGTCACATCTTGCTGGAAGCATTGCCTTCTCTTTTGCGGTCGCGATAAATGCGCGTTCCCATTGTACTCATACATGTGGCGCAGAAGGTCAGCACACACTGCGGTGGGTGACTCAAAGCGGGTCCGTTCCATGGGGTGCGGCATGTACGGTGCCAGCTTTCTGGAGCTTCCCTCTTTGAGCTACAATGGAGGAGAAAAGGAGGAGGAGGTGGAGGAGAGAAGAACGGGAGCATGATGGAGGAAACTGAAAGGGCGAGTCGTGAGCCAGAAGAGGAAGGCCAACGAGCGGGGAGAAAGGGGAACGCCGACGAGGGCACGTCTTAAGTGCGACTGGGGCCCAGCAGGGTGGCTGGCATCACGCTGTAGATGCATGATGCGGCTTACGGTCACGTCTGCCTCTGTGTGCGGGAAGAAAGCGGGACGAATGGAGAAGAAGGAGGAGGAGGAGGAGGAGGAGGAGGAATGAGACGGGAGAACACGAGGAGGGAGAGGGGGTGGTAGAGGAGGGCGAGAACGAAAAACGAAAGGGGAGGAAGAGGATGAGGGACGGAAGACGAGCAGGAGGAGAACGAATGCGACAACCCTGGCGTGCGCAACGCGAAGGGCCCCCGCAGCGAGGGGGGGCGAGCGGCACGCCCCCCTCCTCCTCCAGCCTCCTCCTCCAGCCTCCTCCTAAATACTCCAACTCCTCCCGCTGCCCTCGCCGCCTCCCTCCCCCCCCCCCCCTCCGCGGCACCCCGCCCCGTCGGGGGCGTAATATGCTGCCCGACAGTGGCATGAGCGAGACGCGAGACCACCAATCGGGCCTGCTGGCCCCCCCCTTTCGGGGAAGGCCGGGCCGTGAGGCTTGCTGCCTGAAGTGGTGCCTTGTGCGCTGTGCTGCCTGCTGTTCTCTCCAGCCCCGTGTCCAGCTTCAGGAGAAGAAGCAAGCTGCACGAGCACAGACTCTCGGAGATCCACACGTGTCTCTCGGATCGGCGTTGAACTCTCCTCCCTGGCGCGCGGGGCGCGCCAGGGGCGGCGCCAGTGGAGCCGCCAGGGGGGCCTGGCGACATCCCAACGTTAATGTGTCTCTGTCGTTTGCCGCATGCCAAACATGAACAACCCACGAGCCAGGAACGTGATATAGAACTGCAAGATGTGACAGCGCTCCGAGACACTTAATTGGGGCGATGGGCAATGGCAATGTTCACATACCGACGGTGATGATACCGTGCCGACGGCGCCGTGCTGAACAGCGCTGCGTCATGCTGTGTGTTGAACTGTACTGCTCTGCTGCGTGTCAGATCGATTCGTCCTTGGCGTCGGAATCCTGATCGAACTGGTCTGGATGTTAAGGGAGCTGCCTGAACACATGGCTTCCAAGAGCTGACCGCTGCGGGAACGTCCGAACCGCACAACTGGCTCGAGCTCGATATCCGAATCAGTTCCGAAATTGGACGATTCGAGAGAGGGCGAATACGAACCGAGGAGGCATGCATCAAAATGGTGGACCGAAAACGCCACCGGCAGCGACGACGACGGACGACGACGAGTGCGAGGGAGGCAGAGGGGCTCGAGGCCAACAGGCCAAAACAACCCCCGAACTTTCTGTCGGGTCTGGGGCTTACCGGCGAAAGGAACCCATGTGTCTTGGAGGCCCCGGGGCTCCTGGGCGAGAGGAGCCTACATGGTTTCAGCTCCCAGGGCGTCGCGGAAATCCAGATGCTCGCAATGCCGCCAGAGCTCCCAACGATGACAGATCTCCCCCCTCCTCCCCCTTCCCCTCCTTTTTGACGTTAGGAAAACAGGAGCGACGAGGCTGTTGCGTTCATGTGAAATGACGTAACTGCAAGGCCCGACTTACGCATTGTGCCTGAATTGAAGCAGACGGACGGTCAGTGCAAAAGAGGTGCAACAAGTGCAGGAACAGTAGTGGAGCCCGTGAGGGCGCAGAGTAACTAAGCCGACTGCCAATAGGAAGGAGGGAGGAACAACCTGCAACAATAACTGCACGTAAACATAACAACGGGAGTCATCCGAACATGAGTGGTCGAAATACGCGTGCAGGCGGGCAACAATGTATAGATGATAGGGGATTGAACTGTCAGCTGGCCTGCACAATCTTGTACATCCTATCCTCAAGACCGCAACCAACCGAAAGGGTAACTAGGCCGCTTAACTGGAGTCGTGTTTCCTCCCCACCCACACCTGCAGCTCAACCTCCGAACCCCCTCAAAACCGTCGTAAGAAGCGTAGTTGAGCAGCGCATGCAATGCTGAATAAGTCGGGCGTTAATGTGCAAAGGGCGGATTGGACGCAAACTTAGCGGTGGGAAGACAGATTGCGCAGCATGTTGGCAAGTGCTGAAAGTCAGAGTGGCAGTGTGATCTGAAAATTTGCACACGAAGGCCAGCTCTGAGTCGTTTTCCCATCCCAACCTGAACCCCCCCCCAGCCCACCCCAGCAACGCACCCCGTCTCCAATCCTCCATCGGAAGACATACGTAGCCAGGCGGTTGCAGCGCAGGTGACCTGCAAAGCTGACGCAGCAATACTGGCTGGCCTGATTCATATCATGATGAGGGCGGTCAGAATACAAAGAAGCTGGGCATCTACATGGGTCGGCTACCGGCCTGCAACAAGAAACTGGATGGGCAATCATATTAGAGTACGGCTGGAATGCATGGCCATTGCAAGCAAGTCTGGTGAAGAAGGGGAAGGATGAGGGGAGGCGGAGTGGAAGTGTGGGTAGGGTAGCTGAGGCTCGGCGGCCCACAGTTGGGTGGATGCCCCTCCGCCGACGGCCACAACGGTCATTGTCGGAGGTTGAGGGGTGAGATCGCAGTGGAACGGAGACCCCCAACCGGGAAATCGTTTCGTTTCGTTCGTGTTGTGCGTGCGGGCGAGGCGAAGCTGCGTGGGCGCGCGAGCGTAATGAACCCGCCGTTGCTAGGGCGAAGTCAAAACAAATGTTTCTCCTCCGTCCGGCGGTATCCCGCGGTGTCCCGCCGTTGCTAGGGCGAAGTCAAGACAAATGTTTCTCCTCCGTCCGGCGGTGGCTCGCGGTGTCCCGCGGTATCCCGTGGTGTCCCGTGGTGTCCGCCGTTGCTAGGGCGAAGTCAAGACAAATGATTCTCTCCCGTCCGGCGGTGGCTCGCGGTGTCCCGCGGTGTCCCGTGGTGTCCCGTGGTGTCAGACGTTGCTAGGGCGAAATCAAGACAAATGATTCTCCCCCGTCCAGCGGTGGCTCGCGGTGTCCCGCGGTGCCCCGTGGTGTCCCGTTGAGTGAGATCGATAATGAGATCAATAGTGAGATTGATAGTGAGATCGATGAGATCGATGGTGAAATCGATAGTGAGATCGATACTGAGATCGACATGGTGCCCCGAGGTGTCCCGTGGTGTCCCAAAAAATGAGATCGATAGTGAGATCAATAATGAGATCGATAGGTGCCCCGTGGTGTCCCGTTGAGTGAGATCGATAGCGGGATCGATAATGAGATCGATACGGAGATCGATGTGGTGCCACGAGGGGTCCCGTGGTGTCCCAAAAAGTGAGATCGATAGTGAGATCGACAGGTGTTCCGTGGTGTCCCGTTGAGTGAGATCGATAGTGGGATCGATACTGAGATCGACACTGAGACCGATATTGAGATCGAGAGGTGTCCCGCGATGTCCCGTGGTGTCCCGTGGTGTCCCATTGAGTGAGATCGATAATGAATTCGATAGTGAGATCGACAAGTGTCCCGTGGTGTCCCGTGGTGTCCCGTTGAGTGAGATCGATTGTGAGATCGATTGAGTCAGATGTTGGTTCCCCCCCTCTCCCCCCCCACACACAACCTCTTTATCACCCGAAGGGTGGTCGTATAGGTGTACAAGTATACCTCCACGCATCCCCCAAGGATGGGCAGTATGCGAATATACATGTATTGGAATGTCAGGTCTGGCGCAGGCGTGTGAAGGACAAGCTATCTACGAAAAAGAGAATACCCTAGGGGCCTGGGGCAGCACGTGTGTTTGCTACAGCTGGTATTCCCTCCTCCTCCTCCCTTGTCCCTCCTCCCTCCGCCCACCTCCATCTTCCTCCCTCCCTCCTCCCTCCCACCCTCCCTCCCACCCTCCCTCCCGCCCTCCCTCCCTCGCTCCCTCTCCCTCCTCCTCTTCCTCATCATCGTCCTCCCGTTCCTCCTCCTGTTCCTCCTCCTCCCCCTCCTCCTACTCCTCCTACTCCTCCGCCTCTCCTCCTTCTCCTCCTTCTTCTCCTCCTCCTCCTCCTCCTCCTCCTCCTCCTCCTCCTCCTCCTCTCCCTCCCTCGTCGCTGCTCTGCCCGCTTCTGCATCGCGCCACCCGCCGCCCCGTCCTCCACCTCGCTGGGGGCCGCCTCGGGGAAGAGCGCCCTCGTCAGCCTCCGCCGGACCCTCGAAAGGTCGACCTGCCCCCAGGAAAATGAGAACGAGGATGGCGAGGAGAAGGCAGGAGAGAGGAGGGAGGGAGGAGGAGGAGGAGGACAACGACGACGATGACGACGACGATGGCGATGATGATGATACTGATGATGATGATGATGCTGATGATGATGATGATGGTGATGATGATGATGATGGTGATGATGGTGATGGTGATTGTGATGGTGATGGTGATTGTGATTGTGATGGTGATGGTGATGGTGATGGTGATGGTGATGGTGATGGTGATGGTGATGGTGATGATGATGATGATGATGATGATGATGATGATGATATGATGATGTTGCTGCTGCTGCTGCTGATGATGATGATGATGATGATGACGATGGCGATGAATATGATAGTGATGATGATCATGATGGTGATGAATGCTGAGACTGTTGATGATGATGCTGATGATGATGAGGATGATGATGCTGATATTGACGATGATGATGATGATGACGATGATGATGCGGATGATGATGATTAGGAGGATGAAGAGGAGGAGGGAGGGGAATGAGGAGGAGGAAGAGGAAGAAGAGGAGCAGGAGCAGGACGAGAAGGAGGAGGAGGAGAAGGAGCACGCACAGGAAAACAAAGCAAGACTCATCAAAAACATTAAAATAAACCATCCCTCCAGGCTTCCACTTCAGATGCCCCTACAAAGATTCACTTCCTCTGAGCGAAAGACCCCGTTGGGAGGCAACCGTTTGGAGATCCTGAAACGTGCCTAAACACCATTCTAGGGACTCCAGCGGCACGAATCAACCTGACTGTTGCGTTTCGACGATCCTGGATCGTGCCAGAACGCTGCCCCTGGGACTTCACCACCGCGAATCAACGTAACTATTGCGCCCTGATTACCCTGAATCCTTCCTGATAGCCATTTCTGGTACGATAATTATGGGAACCCGTGAACATCTTACAACTTGTTTAAACGAATGTGCGCGGCGATAAGGCAAAACCCAGAATTTGAAAAAGAACCGCCCTGAATACGTGAAACTCTTGCGGATGCTTACAACGAATGCGCGCGGCGCTGAGGCGAGAACCACATTTGAACACAACCACCCGCCCTCAACCGGGTAAACTCTTGCAGACTATCAAACGAATGTGCGCGGCGCTAAGGAGAGAGCCACCTGTTGAAAACCACCCGCCCGACATTTGTGAAACTGTTGCCAATGTTGGAGCTTGAAAATCATGACTGGTAAGGAAATCTCAGGCGAAGCGCCCAGCCCGCCCTTCCGACCGACCTCGGGGTGTGAGAGGGATGAGCTATGTATGAGGAGAAGAAATGGAGGGGGGGAGGAGATGGAGGGGGAGGAGGAGAGGGAGGAAGAGGAGGAGGAGGGAGGAAGGGAGAAAAGTGGCATGAAACGAAGAGCGGGCACACTGTCCAAGCCAGCGTGCCCTCAGATAAAAGAAAAAGGATGATGATGATGATGGTGATGATGAGTATGATGGTGGTTATGGCGATGGGGATGATGATGATGCTGATGCTGATGATGGTGGTGATGTTGTTGATGGTGCTGATGATAGTGATGATGGTGATGGTGGTGGTGATGCCAATAATACCTATTATACTGACGATGACGACGATGATGATGATGATGGTAATGACGATGATGATGCTGATGATGATCAAGATGATGATGGTGATGATGATGATGATGATGATGATGGTGATGATGATGATGATGGTAATGATGATGGTGATGATAGTGATGACGACGATGTTGATGATGCTGACGCTGCTGCTGGTAATTATAATGGTGGTGATGATGATGGTGATGATGGTGATGATGGTGATGCTGATGATGAGGGTGATGATGATGATGATGTCGATGCTGATTCTAGTATGATGATGATGGTGCTGGTGATGGTGCTGGTGCTGATGATGATGATGATGATGATGATGATGATGATGATGATGATGATGATGATGATGATGAGCAGTCTTATTGTTATAACTAGTATTCTAATGTTATGAACGGCACTCTTTGGTATTGATAGACTGACTATTAGTATCGCTATTATGTTTATTAATCGTATTGCAACAATGGTTATGATGCCTAGCATGGTTATGAAGAC
The DNA here is from genome assembly GCA_963575745.1 of Prorocentrum cordatum. Lineage (NCBI taxonomy): Eukaryota > Dinophyceae > Prorocentrales > Prorocentraceae > Prorocentrum > Prorocentrum cordatum. The sequence continues at coordinate 11,517 of CAUYUJ010000283.1, forward strand.
TATGATGATGATGATGCTGTTGATGATGATGCTGATGCTGATGCTGATGCTGATGATGATGATGATGATGATGATGATGATGATGATGATGATGATGATGATGATGATGATGATGATGATGATGATGTGAGGACGGAGGAGGAGGACGAGGAGGACAAGGAGGAGGAGAACAAAGGGGAGGGGGAGGGAGGGAGGAGGAGGCATGAGGAGGGATGAGGAGGGGCGAGGGGGAGGAAGAGGGAGGAGGAGGAGGAGGAGGAGGAGGCATGATGAGGAATGAGGAGGGGCGAGGGGGAGGAAGAGGGAGGAGGAGGAGGAGGAGGAGGAGGAGAAGGAGGAGGGGGAAGAGGAGGGGAGGAGGGCGAGGAGGGCGAGGAGAGACCAGCACGCGTGGCGAGGGAGGTCGGGGCCACCCAACTTTGCGCCTCGCGCACCGCGATGGGCGACGTGCGGTTCAGTTCGCGCCCTCGCGAGGCGACCTTGGCGAAGGGCAGCTGTCTGGCCCACGACGAGACGCGCGAAGCGCGAAGATCTTCCTCGCGCACGCGGGGGGGACGCGTGAGATGCGCAGCCCCAGCAGGAGGGAGGGTGAGGTTTGGCTTGACTCGGGTGCGGATCGCGCCAGAACTTCAATCGACGGGTCAGCCCACACGAAACTGGAGAGAGGAGAGAGCAGAGGTCGAGGCCAACCATGCTGGCTGCTTCCACTGCGACGACGGATGGAGGGAGGGACGAGGAGGGCGAGGAGAAAACGAAGGGCGAGGAGAAGGGATAGGAGGAGGAGGAAGGAGGATGAGGATGAGGACTGAGGGAGGAAGAGGAGATGATGAGAACGGAGGAATGAGAGGGACAAGGGTTTGGGAAAGTTCTGCGGATTCTGGAATGTTACTGAAAGGATCTGGGGGGCTCTCTGGGTCATCCTCCCGTCAAGACCATTCCTCATTTTCCTGCTGCTCCTCCTGCTCCTCCCCCTCCACATCCTCCACCACCTACTTGTCCTCGTTCTCCTCGTCCTCCTCGGCCCATGTTTCTCATCTTCCCACTTGCCCCGTCTATCCCTCCTCCTGCTCTTGACTCACTCGTCTTATTATATCATCCGTCACCTTGCCTCAGGGCACGGAGTGGGCATGTCCTCAGGTCCCTTGCCCATATCCCCTGAACCTCAGTCCTCAATCCTGGATTATTTCGGGGTCCGGAGCCCAAATTACCAAATCTACCGGGGTTTGCCGCATTACGTCGGGGATCCGGCGCATCTCCGGCCCCAACACGAGCCCAGAGGACTACAAAAGGCCCCACAGACGGTCCAAGAGGGCACCGAGTCGCCGAACAATCGCCCCAAACGCCCAAGATGGCCTCAAGACGGCCCCAGAAACCTCCAAGACGCCCAAGAGGCCTTCTAAGAGGGCCTAATAGGCAAACGTCATTGATTTTTGACGGATTCTGGCGTTCTCGCCTTTTCGGCTTCCCAACGCTCCAAGACGGCCCGAGAGGCCCCCAAGAGGGCCCCAAGACGGTACAAGAGGACCCCAAGGTAGATGACCCAAGAGGTGCCCAAGCTGGCTGACCCAAGAGGGCCAAAGAAACGGCTCCGAGAGGGGGCCCAGATGGGGAACCCGAGCGGACATTTCGAGCCCACGGCCCCGAGGGGCCCCCAGAAGCCCCCAGAGGCCCCCAAGAGGCCCCCAAGAGGTCCCCAGAGGCCCCCAAGAGGCCCCCAGAGGCCCCCAAGAGGCCCCCAAGAGGCTCCCAAGAGGCCAAAGCCTCCAAGAGATCCCGAGAGCGCTCCGAAGAGACCCCAAGAAGCATCCCTGAGAACTCTGACCCACAGCACAGGCGCGGTGGCGGGATTGGCCGAACGCCAGTAGATCCGCCGCCCCCTTTTGCTTTAGCAAAGGGGTGCCTGGCGTGCCAGATGATATGGCTTTTGGTTTTTGTTCTTTTTCCAACAGAACTCCCCCTGGGGCTTCGGCCCGTCCCGCCGGCCACCCGGAAACTACACAAGTCAATGCCCGTTCCGCCCCAAGATGGCCCAAGATGGTCCCAAGACGGCCAAGATGGCCCAGGATGGCCTCCAAGACAGCCAAGATGGCCTCCAAGACGGCTAAGATGGCCCCAAGATGCATCCAAGACGGCCCAAGATGGTCCCAAAATGGTCTAAGACGGCCCAAAAGGCCCGTGAGAGGCCTCCAAGACGGCCCCAGAGGCTTCCAAGGGGTCCTCCCGGAAGGCCCTAAGAGGCCAAAATCATTGATTTTCCTTAGATTTTTGAAGGATTTTGGAATTTGCGCCTTTCGGCTTTCCGACGGCCCAAGGCGGCCCAAGAGGCCCCCAAGATCGCCCAAGAGGCCTCCCAAATGGCCCATGACGGCCCAAGAGGCTCCCACGACGGCCCCAAGAGGGCCCGAAGACGGCCCAAGAGGCCTCCAAGACGCCCAAGATGGCCTCCAAGACGCCCAAGGGGCCTCCACCCCAAGTCGGCCCAGAAAGGCCCCCAAGACGGCTCCCGACGGCGTCAGACGTGCCAAGAACCCACCAAGATGGCCGAAGTTGGCTCGAAGCTGGCCCAAGACGGCCCAAGAGGCCTCCAAGAAGGCCTCCAGGAAGGCCAGAAGAGGCCAAAAACATCGGTTGTACCTGAAGTATTTGACGGATTTTGACATTTGCTTCTTCTCGGCCTTCCGACGGCCCGAGACGGCCCCAGAGCCCCCAAAGATCGCCGAAAGATCGCCCAAGAGGCCTCCAAGATGGCCCCAGAACGGCCCAAGAGGGCCCCAAGAGGCCCCCAAGACGGCACAGGAGGCCTTTAAGACGCCCAAGATGGCCTCCAAGACGACCCTGGAGCATTCCAAGAGGGCCCCAAGTCGGCTCATAGAGGCCCTCACGAAGGCCCATAAAGGTCAAACATTGATTTCCCGTGAATGCTTGGAGAATTGTGGCATTTGTTGTTTTCGACCTTCCGACGACCCGAGACGGCCCAAGAGGCCCCAAAGATCGCCCAAGAGGTCTCCGGTCCCAGAACGGCCCAAGAGGCCCCCAAGACGGCCCCCAAGACGGCCCAAGAGGCCCCCAAGACGCTCAAGATGGCCTCCAAGACGGCGCTGGAGCACCCCAAGAAAGCCCCAAGTCGGCCCAATAAGGCCCCCAAGACGGCTTCCGACGGCGTCAGACGGGCCAGGAGCCCACCAAGACAGCCAAAGAGCCCCCGAGAAGCCCCCAAAGGTCCAAGAGGCTCCCAGGAAGCCCCCAGGAGGCCCCAAGAGTGTCCCCAGAGGCTCCCAAGATGCCCCCTCCTCCTCCTCCTCCTCCTCCTCCTCCTCCTCCTCCTCCTCCTCCTCCTCCTCCTCATTCTCCCCCTCCTCCTCCTTCTCCCCCTCCTCCTCCGCCTCCTCTTGATCTTCCCCGCCATCCTCCCCCAAGTGTTCCCCGAAGGGTATCCACAACGGTTGGGGGGAACACATGGCCCGATACCTTGGCAGAGTTTTTGCCACAACGCTCGGCCGCATGGGCGATTCTAGAAGGCGGGGGGCGGCGGTGATTCGCCGTAGGCGTCTTCGACCGCGAGCGTGTCTTATCCGGCGTTTCGACATTGAGCGGAAGGGGAGGGGAGGGGCGGGGGGGCTCTGGACCTCTGCTTGCTGCGGCTGTTTGCAGCAGTGCGTCCAATAAGGGAGGGACTCCACCTGCCCGAGACAGGCGCCAGAAACAGCCAAGATCGACTCCATGCGGGTGGGCAGGGGGGGGTGCGAGGGCCCGCTCCGATCGGCAAACAATGAATAAAACAACGAGCACCTCATCCATGGGGGGTAGGGAGGGGGGGTGCGAGGGCCCGCGCCAATCGGCAAAACAAATGAGTAAAACAACGACCACGTTTTGCACCCTCATCCTCATCCATGGTGGGTGGGGAAAGGGGGGGGGGGGGGGGGCGAGGGCCCGCGCCGATCCGCAAACCAATGAGTAAAACAACGACCACGTTTTGCACCTTCATCCTCATACTCGCCGTCGATGCCTACCTTCTGCTGGGCGCAACGCCCGTCGAGGCACGGCCTCGGGCATCGCTGCGGCAGCGCCAGGGCGACGAGACCCACGCGCAGCCCCCAGGCTGCCTGGGCCCAGCCCCAGGCTGCCTGGGCCCAGCCTCATCCTCATCATCATCCTCTCTCCCTCCTCCCTCCCTCCCTCCCTCCCTCCTCCTCCTGCTCCTCGTCATCCTCATCCTCCTCATCCTACTCATAACTCTTCCTCCTCCTCTTCCTCCTCCGCCACCTCCTCCTCCACGACCTCCTCCTCCTCCTCCGCCACCTCCTCACCGACCTCCTCCTCATCATCCTCCTCACCTCCCTCCTCCTGCTCTTCCTCCTCCTCCTCATCATCATCATCAGCATCAGCAGCAGCATCATCATCATCATCATCATCATCATCATCATCATAATCATCATCATCATCACCATCATCATCACCATCAGCATCAGCACCACCATCAACATCATCAGCAGCAGCACCACCACTACCATCACCATTGCCATCATCATCATCACCACCACCACCACTAGCACCATAATCGCCATCATCACAACAGCCATTATATATACATATGTATAATCAGCAAAATGTTGAACATCATCATCACCATACGCATCGTCATCATCATCAGCAGCATCAGCATCAGCATCAGCATCAGCATCATCATCATCATCATCAGCATCATCATCATCATGATCAGCATCAGGAGCATCAGCATCATCGTCCTCATCCTCATCCTCATCCCCATCGTCCTCCACGTCATCATCATCGTCATCATCATCATGAACATCATCACCATCATCGTCATCACCATCATCATCATCACCACCACCATCATCATTACCATCAGTAGGAACATCGCCATCATCGTCATCACCGTCATTCCACCACCACTATAAGCATTGGCATCATTGTCAGAAACATCAGTGCCATCATTGTCATCATACGCAATATCACCATCGTAATAAGCAGCATCATCATCATCACCAGCATCATCATCAGCGTCATCAGCATGATCATAATCATCAGCATCATCAACATCAGCATCAGCATCATCAGTATCATCAGCATCAGCATCATTCTCATCATCATCAGTATCACCATCAGCATCAGCAGCATCAGCATAACCATCATCAGCATCAGCATCAGCATCAGCACCACCACCACAACAACCACCACCATCATCATCATCAGCAGCAACAGCATCAGCATCATCATCATCAGCATCATCATCACCATCGCCATCATAATCATCATCATCATCACCATCATCATCATTACCATCACATCACCAGTACCATCACCAACATCATCATTATCATAATCACCACCATCATCATCATCAGCATCATCATATTCAGAATCAGCATCATCATCATCATCATCATCATCAGCATCAGCATCATCATCATCATCATCATCATCATCCACAACATAAGAGAGGCCTCAAGACGGGGACAACGACCTGACATTTGGAGCACTCGACCCAGGATGGCTCCCCGGACCGTCTGCAGGCCCACGAGGAAGTTTCCAGGACTCCTCGAGATGCTTCCGAAAGCGCTGAGGGAACCAACAAAAATAAGCCGCCAAGGGTTTTGTCAGAAACCTCGGGTCAAGAACCCGGGCGCAGCGGTTGGCTGAGCCGAATGTCGCCAGATATTAAGCAAGCGTTCGCACAAATACGCGCGCAGCGCAAATACGTCGCTTGCCGAGGCAATTATCACACGTCCAAAGAAATAGCCAGAGGAAAAGACGAGGGAAAGCATGAAGATCGAACGTACGAACCACATTTGCAGATAATTGTCCAGGCCTGTTTAAGCCAGGTGGGGAAAACCATGACCTCCTGGATACAGTACGTATGGAAAACAAGCATACATCGGAATTGCGATGTCTATTTAAGTTTATGGCACAAGAAACGAGGAATAAAAGATCCTGGTTGTGTATGTCGAGGGGGGGCCGTCATGCGGGGTTGATGTACTTACGCTCGAATGTCGACCAAGTGAGGACGTCTTGAGCCGATCGAACCCACAAGGCAAGATCAGTCAGCATCGAATTGGGAAATCGGATCGGATTGAAACGTGCCGTGGGAAGGGGCTGCATCGGACCAAAATCGAAATCTAATCCGATCGTTTGCGCCCGGATGCACAACTACGTTGTGCAAGCATCGGGGCACATCGGACCGCAGGGAAATCGAAGCCAAATCAGATCGAGCATAGGGTGCACTCGACGCCGACTTGGGTCGTTCGAGCCGAATGGGCCCTGGTTGGTTAAACTGCGATTCGGTAAATGCGAGTCCAACTGCCCGCGGATAAAACTGAATAGCACTTGTTTTTCCAAACTTGCAGCTTCGATCTGCATTGAAAAGATTGGCGGGTCGACTGCAAGTAAATAAACGTCTAACCGAAGAGGGAAGGCCAAGGCGAGTGGAGGAAAAAGAATCGAGGCAAAAGATGGTATGGCCCCTGGCGGTGAGGCAGAAGGGGAGGATTAATGAAGGCGCTCCACAATCTCAGCATGTTCTGAAACAGACCGTTTGCCAAACACCCCCTCTCTTCCTGCTCACCTCACCTGAAGTGCCGGCACCCCCGGCAACCAGTGGCACGGCGGTCATCAAGAGCTCTCTCATGCCGTTCCACATCATCACCTCGGCATGGGACGAGAGGGGAGCGGGAGGGGGAGGCTGCAAGGGGTTGAGGTGAAGGGGGTGAGGGGTGGTGGCGTGGGGGGAGGGAGGGCAGTATGTTAATTACCCAGAGACGTGCCCAACCCATACGCAACAAATGGCGATTATCAGCGGGCCCAGTCAAGCCAAACGGACATTGTAAGGGTCGTGCGGTCCTCCATGGAAGCTGCCTGGAAACTCACCCATTGCACGCGATATGGTCGGTTGCATAAGCCCTGAGCCCACAAAAACAATGTCACCTCCTGGGGGTGCATCTGGTACTTCTGCCAATCCTTGGGATCTTCTAGGCATCCTTTGGAATTCCTTCGGAATCCTGAAAATCGGCGGCGCGGCAGCGTTAACGATTGTGCAATGACGACGCGGACGGAAGACCGTTACTTTTCAAATCGAGACTTACTATGGCTCCCCTCCTCCTCCTCCTCCTCCTCCTCCTCCTCCTCCTCCTCCTCCTCCTCCTGCTCCGCCTCCTCCTCCTGTAAAACAAAAGCCCAGGGGCACCCGAGTTGGTTCCCACCTCCGTCACCAAAGGGGACCCTGGGCGTTGGGGTTATGGTCCTAGGCACATAACAACGGAAAGCGCCACCTACCAGGCGCAGCCTCTTGGAGGACGGGCCCCGTGGCACTCCGCCTCTGAGCGTAAGCGATAATTCAAATAGAATTACGCAAGGCAAAAATTCAAGCAGGGGCGGCCTGGCAGGCAGGGGGAAACAGAGGAAGAGGAAGACGGGGCGTCGGGCGGGGGGCGGTCGTAGTGGTCGTCCTGGTGGTCGTGGAAGTCGGTGTGGTGGTGGTAGTCGTAGTAGTCGGAGTGGTGGTGCCTGCCGCCAGAGCTATGGTAATTGTGGCTGTTGTCGTGCTGTCGCCGACCAAATGGTGGTTGTGTGAAGGGCGTGAAGTTGCCGTGGTCGGAGGGGTCGTGCTGAGCGGCGTTGGAATCAGGTACCCGGCACAAGCCCCGGGGTGTGAGGCATGGGACAAGACCCCTGTGTTAGGCGCCTGGGCTGGGCACGGTCACCGCCTCGAGAGGCGCTCAAGAGCGTGCGCGCCACCTCCCCGACCACGCATGTGGAGATGGTCCGGTGCAGGGTGCTCAGAACCTCCTGGCGCCCAGGCCCCTTCGGTGTTTGCTGCGCTAAAGAGTATCCAAGGAGCACAAAAAAAGAAAAGTTCACAATAAACTACTCAAAACGAAAAAAGCGAAAAACAGAAGATGGACAATGGAAAAACCCGGGCCAAAAATAAAAAAAAATAGTACAAAAGATTCATAAAATAAATGAAAATAAAAAAAAAAAACTAAAGAACATAGAAAACTATGAACAAAAAAGAAAATATAAGAAATGACAGCACATAAACAACAATTCAAAATAGTAAACAAAGAAAGGACATCTCACACCCCCCGCGCACCCCTCCGCCCGATCCCTTGTTTGGGCAAGGCACGCCCAAGTCTTCCCCCCACCCCTAACCTCTCATCTACTTTGTCCCCGACGGCCGTCACTCTCATCCCAGTCTCACATCTAATAGTCCCATATACCACTTGCCATCTCCCATATTCCCCCCGATACTCAAGCCCAAGAGCCTAGAGCCTGCGATGCCATCTTCTGCGGCGCTTAGGCTTGTTCAGCAAAGCCTCCTCAAAAGCACGATGTGACCCCTCCTCATCATCCGCCCTTTCCTCCCTCCTCCTCCTCCCCTCACTCTCTCCTCCTCCACCTCTCCTCCTCCTCCTCCACTGTCCCTTCCTCCTCTCCTCCCTCTCCTCCCCTTCTCATCCGCCTCTTCCTCCTCGCATACTTCCACATCCTCTTCCTCCCTACACCCCTCCCTCTCCCTCCTTCCCCTCCTCCCCCTCTTCCCCTCACCCACTCCTCCACCTCTCCCTCCCCATCCCCCTCCCCCTCCACTTCCTCCTCCTCCTCCTCCTCCTTCTCCTCCTCCTCCTTCCGGCTCCGCCTCTCCCGCCTCCTTTCCGTTCCTCCTCCCCTTCCTCCTGGCTCCTCGCTCCCTGGGCTCGCCCGGTTCATCTGCTCGAAGGCGACCTGCCTCCGCGCGGTGGGGTCGATGTGGACCTTCGGCGCGCGGGCCGGGCGGCGGACAGCTCGTCGCCGACGTCGTCGCCGCCACGGCCGTCGTCGCCGCCGCGGCCGTCGTTGTCACCATCAGGGACGTCCAAGATGCGAGGCGCGGGTGTATCCACATCCACCGCCTCGGGAACCGAAGTCATGGGACCCCAGCGGGCAGTGGACACGATACAGCGGAGGCCAGCCCACAAGAAACCTTCCCCAAGAAACCCCTCCCTGGAACCCCAGGAAGTCCATCGATTTTCGGTGTGGGAACTTCACGCTTCCCATCGCAAAACCATCGGAACCCTGGAGGCAAGCAGGGTGTTTCTTGGCATGGGCCCCCACTGTATTGAAGCCCCAAGGGGGCCCGACTACAGCCACATCCACCGCCTGCCGAGGTCCCCGTATATCGATCTGCCGGGCGTTGGCTATGGATGGATCTCCGCCTCGGACCAGGGAGTTTGCAAAAATCATGGCCCGAGGCACGTGTGCGGACGCACTGTAAGAGAAAAGGATGCCAGAAAATCTGGGGAGAATCTTGGCGGCATCCACGAGGGAGGATTGAGCTTCTGCAAAAGCCGCGGGGCTTAGAACGAGGCACATGGGGCTCCTCGGAGGCCCGGCCCAGCCTCTGAGAAGCCTTCTCAGAAGCTGGGCCTGGCCGCCTGGCCTTTTAAGACGCCCCTCCGCCTTATAAGAAGCCCCGCCGCCTTCTTAGAAGCCCACCCCCCTCGCGTGACTCCCTCGTGGGCGCCTCCATTCGTGGTCGTCGTCGCCCCATCGAACGGGCCTCACCGATCACGACGGCGATACTCCAGACGAAGGAGCTCTTCCTGGAGGTTTTCGGACGGGCGCTTCCCAGCATCGGGATGCTCTCTTGCAACTGCGTCTCGTCGAGAGCGCTCCTGGGGTGCCGGAATCGTCAAGACCAGCCCAACGTATGACCCGAAGGCCTGGGAAGCCGCCGAGTCGGAGGAAGGCAAGTGGAGAACAACGGCGACCCCAACAGCGTTCTGCGTCCTTTCCGGGCAGCCTTGATGGAAGTTTCTCGCCGCCACGGCTGGAGTCGCCTCGGAAAACGGGTCAGGACTGACTTGGGCGCGAACTCATGGGGGGCGACAAATGGGGGAGGGAGAAAGGTGCCCTTTCCGGACCCTGGAGGCCCCCCCCTGGGCCCTAAAGGGCTCCTTTGGGGGCCCTGAAGGGCCCCTTCTCTGAAGCCCTCGCTGCCCCCCCCATTGATCGCCCGTCCATGAATTCGCGCCCAGTGGACCCCGGGAGGGAAAGGTCCGCCGACCGATTTCGAGCGGATTCGGGCGGGGCGGGAAAAGCCGCCGAAGGAAGTCTCACCAGGCCCTCCTCCGAGAGGAGAGCATCGAACATCGTCTGCATGCGTGCATCCTTTCTCGCGCCCGCGGCCGTGTCCGGTAGATTCTGACTGGCGTCCCAGTGGCGCGGAAGCTGGACGACCAGGAGGTGGAGTTGATCTGCGGAGAAGTGCGACGCAGATTCGTGTGCTAAGCTCTTTGAGCCCAAAAGGCTAAGGACCTTGCGACTGCAACGTTCAACTGTGCGGTTATTCGTCTGAACGCTACCTTGTTCTACTGGGCGCTCTGTGGCCAAGAAGAAACATAGAGACGCGTGAAACTGACAACAATGGAGGGGGGACGTCTTCAAAATGCGGCTCGCGCCTTAACGCCGGGCGCATTCGAATTAAAAGCTTGTACAACAGCTTCACGGATGGGGGGGCGCTTCCAAGATGTCGCTCTCGGGGTGGTGCCGCGCACATTCGTCTGAAAAGCTTGCATCCGTTTCACAGATGCAGGGGAGGTCGTTTTCAACATCCGCCGTCCCTGTCGGCGTGTGAAAGACGCTATTACTCGACGTCGACGTCGCGGTAGTAACGTAGCAGCAGTAGTAGTAGTAGTCGTAGTAGTAGTAGTAGTAGTAGTAGTAGTAGTAGTAGTCGCAGCAGTAGTAGTAGTAGTAGTAGTAGTAGTAGTAGTAGTAGTAGTCGCAGTAGTAGTAGTACTAGTAGTAGTAGTAGTAGTAGTAGTAGTAGTAGTAGTAATTAGTAGTAGTTAGAAGTAGTTAGCTGTCGGTGTTCGTATAGTCGTAGTCGTAGTCGTAGCGTAAGTCGTAAGTAGTAGTAGTAGTAAGTAGTAGTAAGTAGTAGTATAGTAGTAGTAGTAGTAGTAGTAATAGTAGTTAGTAGTATTGAGTAGTAGTCGTCGGTAGTATTAGTAAGTAGTAGTAGGTATCGCAGAAGAGTGGCGAGCATCGAAGAAGTAGCAGTAGAAGTAGAAATAAAGTAGAAGTAGTAGTAGTATATGAGTTATAGTAGTAGGGTAAAAAAAAAAAGTGATCGTATTAGTAGTAGTCAGTAGTAGTAGTAGTAGTTAGACAAATAGTCCGTAGTAAGAAGTCGTAGTAGCAGTCGTAGTAGTATTAGTAGTAGTAGTAGTAGTACAGCAGTATGTAAGTAGTAGTACGTAGTAAGTATTAAGTAGGTAGTGGTAGTAATAGAAGTAGTAGTAGTATAGTAGTAGTAGTATTAGTAGTAAGTAGTAGTAGTGTAGTGTAGTAGTAGTAAGTAGTAGTAGTTAGTAGTAGTAGTAGTTAGTAGTTAGTAGTTAGTAGTTTAGTAGTTAGTAGTTGTATTAAGTATTTTGAGTTAGTAGGGTAAGTAGTTAGTAGTTATAAGTTAAAGTAGTTAGTAAGTTAGTTAGTTATTTTAGTTTTTATTAGTTAGTTTAGTAGCTAGTTAGTTAGTTAGTTAGTTAGTTAGTTAGTTAGTTAGTTAGTTAGTTAGTTAGTTAGTTAGTTAGTAGTAGTAGTAGTAGTAGTAGTAGTAGTGGTAGTGGTAGTAGTAGTAGTAGTAGTAGTAGTAGTGGTAATAGTAGTTTTAGTAGTCGTCATCGTCGTCGTCGTCGCCGTCGCCGTCGCCGTCGCCGTCGCCGTGACCGTCGCCGTCGTCGTCGCCGTCGCCGTCGTCGTCGCCGTGGTCGTCGTCGTCGTCGTCGTCGTCGTCGTCGTCGTCGTCGTAGTCGTCGTCGTGTTCGTCGTGTTCATCATCGTCGTCGTCGTTGTCGTCGCGTTCGTCGTCGTCGTCGTCGTCGTCGTCGTCGTCGTCGTAGTCGTCGTATTCATCGTGTTCGTCGTCGTGTTCGTCGCGTTCGTCGTGTTCGTCGTCGTCGTCGTCGTCGTCGTCGTCGTCCTTGTCGCCTCCGTCGCGTTTGACCCCCTTTCTCTGGACCCGTCGCCGCTCTCCCCCCTTTCGCAGGGCCCTCCTCCTCAAGCGAGCCAGCCAAATCGAAACCAAAGCGAAATTGAGCAACGTCGTAGTTGAGTCGAAGGAAAGCCCCTTCCCTTTGGTCCCTTTCCCCCGGGGGGGGGGCCTGGAGGGGGGTTCCCGAGGGGGTACTGGGGGGGGGGGGGGTGTGGGGGGGGGGGGGGGGGGGGCGGGGGGGGGGGGGGGGGGGGGGGGGGGGGGGGGGGGGCCTGGAGGGGGGTTCCGACCGAGGGGTAACGTGGGGGTGGGGGGGGGGGGGGGCGGGTTGGGGGGGGGGGGGGGGGGGTGGGGGGGGGGGGGAGGGGGGGGGGGGGTGGGGGAGGGAACTGGGGGGGGGGGGGGGGGGGGGGGGGAGGGGGGGGGGTCTGGGGGGGCGGGTGGGGGGGGGGTCTGGGGGGGGGGGGGGGGGGGGGAGGGGGGGGTCCCGAGGGAAGACCTGGGGGGGGTCCCGGGGGGGTCCCTGGTCGGAGTAGCATCCTCTCCAAGGAGGTCCTGGGGCCCAAACAGGCCCCAAGACAGCCCAAGAGACCCTCAAGAAGGTCCAAGAGGGCGCCGAATCGCTGAACAGTGGGTCCAAGACGCTAAAGATGACCTCCTGACAGCCCAAGCGGCTTCAAAGACGCTCGAAGAGGCCTCCAAGAGCACACCAAGAGGGCCCCAACAGGCAAAATTGGATGATTTTCTTTCGGGTGATTTAAAGATTCTGGCGTTCTCGCCTTTTCTTCTTCCCGACGCCCTAAGACGGCCCAAGTTGCCACCAAGATCGGCACAAGAGGGCCCCCGAAGGTTTCCAAGACGGCTCCAAAACGACCCAAGAGGGCCCCAAGACGGACCTAGAGGCCTCTCAGACGGCCCAGGAGGTCCCCAGAAGGGCGCTAAGAGAGAGCCCACACAGGAGCCCGAACAAACATTTCGAGCCCTCTGCCCCGAGAAGCTCCAAGGAGGCCCCAAGACGCCCACAAGCGACCCCCACGAGGTCCCAAGAGGCCCCCCGGAAACCCGAAGGGACTCCCGAAAGGCTCCCAAGAGGCCCCAAAGATGTTTCCAAGAGGCCACAAAACTGCCCCCCAGAGGCCTACGAACGCGTTCCGAGGAGGCCCCACTAAGCATCACTGAGGACTCTGCCCCACGTCAGCGTCGTCGTCGCCGCCGCCACCGTCGTGGTCGTCGTCCCCCTTCAAGGTCGGCGGCACCGGCCATAAGGCCTTCCCAATTTGGCTCTTGCCTCAGCGCCACGCACATTCATTCTCAAAGTTTGCGCAATTTTACTTTGCAGGGGGGGGTCCTTTTCAAGGTGTCACTCTCGCCTGATCTACGCGCGCATGTATCTCAAAGTTCGCAGCGCACATTCGTCTTAAAGTTTGCAACACCTTCACGGATGGATGGGGCCGTTTGCAAAATGCGGCTCTCGCCTTCGCGCCGCGAGCATTCGTATTTAAATGTTACGACAAGGATGGAAGGGGGTCATTTCCAAGCCGTGGCTCTCGCCATCGCGCCGCGCACATTGGTTCCCAAATTAGCACCAGTTTCAAGCACGGAGGTGGATTCCTTTTCAAACTGTGGCTCTTGCCTCAGCGCCGCGCGCATTCGTATTAAACGCTTGCAGCACTTCACGGATAGGGAGTGTATTTTCAAATGTTTCGCTCGCCTGAGCACGGCAACAAGTTGTCTCCGCGCACATTCGTCTTGAGACCCTCACCAACTTCACGGATGGAGCGCGGTTCCTTCAAAGTGGGGCTCTTGCCAACAAGCCACGCACATTCGTCTCAAGATCTTGGGCTCTCGCCTGAACCCCGCGTTCATTCGTGGTTTCTTGAAACGTTTCGCAGGATGGAGGACTGCTAAACTACAACATGGAGTTATCGCTGGAGCCTTCGTTAAGCTTCAAGGCTGGAACTTCAACGCCTGTGGCGCTGCACGGATCCATGCCGGCTCTTCTTTCAGAATGGAGCTGTCGCTTGAGACTTCCTCGACGATTGTGGTCACAGGCGTAAGATTGCACAACAGTTACACGGATGGGATGCGGTCATTCTTCCCGAGGGAGATCCTGCAAGACACCCCGCTGGAATGTATGACCGACGTTTTCCGCGTTCCTGATGACACGCCAGGACGGTGCGAGGCAGTTAGTCTTCAAAACGCCCCCGCGCCAAACTGACAGGCCCAAGTGCGCTGGTCTTTCCGGGGGGCGCCTGTTGTAGTGAAAAGGGCTCCTCCTCCTCGTCCTCCTCCCTCCCCTCCTCCCTCCCCCCCTCCCCTCCTTCCTCCCTCCCCTCCTTCCTCCCTCCCCTCCTTCCTCCCTCCCTCCCCTGACCTCCTTCCCCCCCCTCCACCCTCCCCTCCTCCCTCCCTCCCCTCCTCGTCCTCCTCCCTTCCTTCCCTCCCTCTCCTCCTCGTCCTCCCTCCCTCCCCCCCTCATTCTCCCATTCCTGCCCCCTCCTCCTGCTCCGTGGGCGGGGGAAGGAGGGCGCGGGGCGCAGCTGCTGGCGGCACGGGGGCTCAGCACGAAGAGGAGTGAGGAGGAAGACAACTGAAGACGACGCCAGGACGAGGATAACATCGGGGTGAGGATGAATCGAGAATCTCTGAGATCTGAGCCCTGGAAGATGTATCGGGCGCCGCGGCCTTCTGATAGCCTTCTGGAACGCTCTGGGAGCGTCCGCAAACGCTTTGGAACGGATCTGTCTTCGTCCTGGCACTGTCCAACAATTGCCGGCGCGCACTAGGGGGTGGAGGGAGGGGGGGGGCGTCTTGGAAGGGGGCTGCGTCTTAGAAGGCGCCAGCCTTAGGCCTACAGGCAAGGCCCGTGCCTTCTGAGAAGCAGGGGTGTTTTTGAGAAGCCCTCCCGCCTCCCCCCAGCCTCCTCTACGCGTGGCTGAGATAAGAAGGAGGAGGAGGAGGAGGAGGGGGAGGAGGAGGATCGATGGTCGATGGGTAGACAGGACGATGACGATCGAGAATGGCCCTTCCCCTTCTCTCCCCCACTCTTCCTCCTCCTCATCATCCTCCTCATCCTCCTCCTCCTCCTCCTCCTCCTCCTCCTCCTCCTCCACGGCCTCCTCCTCCTCCTCCTCCTCCTCCTCCTCCTTCTTCCTCCTCATCATCATCATCATCATCATCATCATCATCATCATCATCATCATCATCATCATCATCATCATCATCGTCATCATCATCAGCATCATCATCACCACCACCACCACCATCATCATCATCATCAGCATCATCATCATCAGCATCATCATCATTTTCCTCCTCCTCCTCCTCCTCCTCCTCCTCCTCCTCCCTTCCTCCTTCTCCTCCCCTTCCTCTACCTCCTCCTCCCGTTCCTCTTGCCTTATACACAACTTCTCCCTCTCGAACCCCGAGGCAAGTTTTGGGGCGGGCTGGGCGTTTCGCCTGAGACTTCCTTGCCACTTAAGACTCTGCAGCGTAAAGATTGGCAACAGCTTCACCGATGGATGGCGGGTGGTTTTCAACATGTGGGTCTCGCCCTAGCGCGGCGCACATTCGGTTTAAACATGTGCAAGAGCTTCACGGATGGAGTACGGGTCGTTTTCAAAATGTGGCGCTCGCCATTGCGCGGTGCACATTCGTTCTTTATGTGCAAGATCTTCACAGATTGAGGACGGTTCCTTTCAAGCATGCGGCTCTCGCCTTGGCGCGGCGCACATTCGTTTCAAACATGTGCAAGAGCATCACGGATGGAGGGCGGGTCGTTGTCAAAATGTGGCTCTCGCTTTAGCGCTGTGCACATTCGTTATGTATCTACGTATACAAACAATAACATGATTCCACTTTTTCAGGATTGTTCCTTCAAAACATGTGGCCCTCACCTTAGCGCCGCGCACACTCGTGCAAACACTTGCAAGGGTTTCACATATTCCCATCCTCAACGTACCAGCAATCTAATGTTTTGAAAGGGTTCAGGATTATGCGGGTGCAACAATTATGTGGATGCGCTGTGTTGACGTCCCAGAAATGGCGTCCTGGTACGATTCAGGGTCGTCAAGGCGCAACAGTCAGGTTGATCCGTGGCGTTGGAATCCCGAAAGCAATGTTTTGGCATGATTCAGGGTCGTCAAGCGGTTGTCTTCCAACGAGGCAGTTCCCCCAATGGAAATGAACCGTTGCAGGGGCCTGTGAAGAGGGAGCTTGGAGGGAAGGTTGATTTCAACATCGCTGATGCCTCTTGGATTTACACTGGTCCTCCTGCTCCTCCTCATCCTCCTCCCTTCCTCCTCCTCCTCCTTCTCCTCCTCCACCTCCTTCTCCCCTTCCTCCTCCTCCTCCTCCTCCTCGTCCTCCCTTTTCCTCCTACCTTTCCTCCTCCCTGTCCTCCTCCTCTTCCTCCTCCTCCTCATCCGCCTCCTCCTCCTCCTCCAACTCCTCCTCCTCCTTCCCGTCCTCGTCCTCCTCCTTCTCCTTCTCCTCCTCTTCCGTCTCATTCTCTTCCTCCTCCTCCTCCTCCTCCTCCTCCTACTCCCCCTCCTCGTCGTCCTCCTCCTCCTCGTCTTCCTCCTCCTCCTCCTCCTCCTCCTCCTCCTCCTCCGCCTGCTCCTCATGTTCCTGTCCCTCATTACACGTACTGCTACTCTTTCCCAGGCACGTCTTCCCCTCTCCTCTTCCTCCTCCTCCTCCTCTTCCTTCTCCTCCACCTCCTATTCCTGCTGTTCCTGCTCCTGCTCCTGTTCATGCTTCTGCTCCTGTTCATGCGCCTGCTCCTGCTCCTGCTCCTCATCCTCCTCCTCCTGCTCATGCTCCGTATACTTCCTGGTTTGCGTTCCCTCCTCCTCCTCCTCATCATCATCCTTCTCCTCCTCCTCCTCCTCCTCCTCCTCCTCCTCCTCCTGCGACTCCTCATCATCCTGGTCCTCCTGTTCCTGTTCCTGCTACTGCTCCTGTTTCTGTGCCTGCTCTACCTCCTGACCGATGAATTTGACTCGCTTGAATAAAACAACGCAACACGCCAATTCGCCGGCCCAACGGGCCAGAGGCGTGCTAAGATCTCCGGTAACTGGTACACAGTATTTCTAGTTCGCGCGCGCGGGGCGGCCCCTGGGGGTCCCTGGATCAAAAATACCCTGGGCGGAGCCCGGGCGGAGCCCGGGACACTCCTCCAGATCCTCCAGGATCGCCCCAAGAGGGCCCCAAGAGGCCCCCAACACAATCCAAGAGAGGTCCGAGACGCCCGAAGATCGCTCCACGGCGCCCAAGATGGCCTCCGGACGGCCCAAGACGTGATCATTTTTTTATTCTGGGTTCCGTCATTTGGCGCATGGGGGGGAGGGGGGGGGGGTCCGGCTCTCGGCCCGTAGTCAATGCCTCCGATTGAATCATGTGGGGAATCCTGTGGGAGATGCCGATGAGGGAATCCTATGGGGGACCCCCCATGGGGGAATCGCGAACAGGCTGCGCGGGGCTGCGCCAAGGCTATGCGTGATTGTGCAGGGCTGTGCCAGAATTGCTAGGGATCACTATTCATGATTCCACAAGGCCGTCGGTGGCATTACGGGGGGGGGGCCAGCCGGAGGCATGCTTTTTGGCGATCGGGTCCGGCGCCCCTGAGCCCTTTCGTTGTGGTTCCAGAAGAATAGGAGGAAAAAGTGCACACAGTTGCACACATCAGCGATTCGAGCTTCTACGGGGGGGGGGGGGGAGCGCCGGCCCCCGTAGTTCGTCCGATCGATTGAAGCAGGTGGCAAAATCAGCCCAGAACTTCTCTACGGAGGGGGGGGGGGGGCGGGGGGTTCCGCCGAAAGCAAAAAAAAATAATAAAAGAATGCTCACGACGTCTCCAAGATGACCCAACAAGCCTCCAAGATGCCCCAAGAGACCTCCAGGAGCACTCCCAAGAGGGCCCCAAGAGGCAAATATCAATGCTTTTTCTTAGGTTTTGGACAGATTTGGGCGTTTCAACCTTTTCGGTTCCCCGACGCCCCTAGACGGCTCAAGAGGCCTCCAGGATCGCCCCAAGAGGGCCCAAGAGGCCCTCAAAAGAGCCCCAAGACGGCCCAAGACGGCTCCAAGACGGCCCCAGAGGCCTCCAAGACGGCCCAAGAGGGCCCCAAGAACGCCCCCAACACGGTCCAAGAGAGGTCCGAGACGCCCGAAGATCGCTCCACGACGCCCAAGATGGCCTCCGGACGGCCCAAGACGTCTCCAAGATGGCCCAAGAAGCCTCCAAGATGCCCCAAGAGGCCTCCAAGAGAACTCCCAAGAGGGCCCCAAGAGGCAAAAACCTGTGCTTTTCCTTTGGTGTTGGACAGATTTGGGCGTTTTAACCTTTTCGGTTCCCCGACGCCCCTAAACGGCTCAAGAGGCCTCCAAGATCGCCCCAAGAGGGCCCAAGAGGCCCCCAAGAGGGCCCCAAGACGGCCCAAGACGGCTCCAAGACGGCCCCAGAGGCCTCCAGGACGGCCCAAGAGGGCCCCAAGAACGCCCCCAACACTACACAGCTCCCGACGCCGCAGCTCCACACTGCAAACGACCACTCGGACAGGCGACCACGGTGCGACATTATGGGCCGGCGGAATGAGCGAAGCGATTAAATAATACCTTGAAATAGACCGTCAGCCGCTAGACCCGCCTCCCCAGCATAAGCGAAACGTCAAGCATCTTGATGCACGGGCGGCCGATGGATACGTCGAAGAGGACCAGCGACAATCGCGAACATCACATCCGATAGAGGGCACCCCTGTTTAAGTCCACGCCATATAGCATACCCCATCAGAAACCCGCCACCCCAACTTGATGCCGCCACACAAATTGATGGTCTTTTGCCGCGAAGACCATCTGCGGCATTCATGAGAGGCTTCGGAACAGCAGCGGACCTTGGAACATGGAAAATGCAGCTGCGGGTTAGGCTCGGGGAGGCCGCTGCGATGTCGAACCAAGCAGAACCAGTATTTTTACGAGCGCATACAATGTGCCATAAAATAGTTTCAATACTGCGAAATAATAAATCCCACCAGCCCTCTAGGCGTCGAATTTCTCTCTGCCAATCTTCCTTCTTCCCCTGCTCGGGGGAGGGGTTTACCCCCACCCTCCCCAGGACCTGGGAGGGGGCGGAGGGGGGATCGGTCAGGGCGCTCGAGGCCTCGGAGACCCCAACATGGCCTCCAAGATGGCTCGAGATAACTCAAGATGGCTCAAGGTAGCCGCAGGCGCACATTCAAGAGGCCTCAAGGCGGCCCCGAGATGGTTTCAAATGCCTCCCAAACCCTCCATGTACCCCGGTCAGCCTTCCCAGCTACATCACACATCAATCCTGAGGGCCTCATATGAGACTCCAACTGGGTTTTCGTATCTCTATCGGAAGAAGACGCCAAGCTGTATTTCGGGACTCCATCTAACGAGCTCACCGACGAGGCCAGAAAGGTCCTATATCAAGATGCCCCTGCAGCCATCAACAGAGCCTCTCGGGACCACGGCACGGAGGTAGGCGACCAGTCGTACCTGGACCGCTACTACATCTACAGGCCCCAATACTTCCAGGAGATGGCACGAGAGGCAATCTCAGTGCGAATGCACAGAGCCGAGATTTCCATACTCCACTTTTTCCCCACATCCTGAGTGGGGTTCTTGTTTTCCCAGGACACCCTCTCCTTCCCACCTTCCCACCTTCCCACCTTCCCACCTCCCGCTCCCTCTTCATATTCCTACCATACCATACTATACCATACCATACAATACCGCTCCCTCTTCCTACTCCTACCATACCATACTATACCATACAATACCATACCATACTATAGCAGACCACCGTACCTACCATACCACACCTAGGAAACCATACATACACCATCACCGCATACCTACCACACCATACAATACCATACAATACATACCTACCACGCTCGCTCCCTCTTCCTATTCCTACCATACCATACTATACCATACCATACAATACCATACCATACTATAGCAGACCACCGGAGTCAGGCAAGCACGTAGGAAACCATCCATACACCATCACCGCATACCTACCACACCATACAATACCATACAATACCTACCTGCCCTCCAGGGAGGCCCCGCCAGAGCGAGGACAGTATTCGCAAACCATATTATGTTTCAGGTTTCGTGCCCCTCCCACCGCTCCAGGGAGGCCCCGCCTGAGCGAGGACAGTATTCGCAAACCATATTATTTATCAGGTTTCGTGCCCCTCCCAGCGCTCCAGGGAGGCCCCGCCTGAGCGAGGACAATATTCGCAAACCATATTATTTATCAGGTTTCGTGCCCCTCCCACCCCTCCAGGGAGGCCCCGCCTGAGCGAGGACAGTATTCGCAAACCATATTATTTATCAGGTTTCGTGCCCCTCCCACCGCTCCAGGACAGTATTCCCCGCCAGAGCGAGGACAGTATTCGCAAACCATATTATTATCAGGTTTCGTGCCCCTCTCCAGGCCCCGCCTGAGCCAGTATTCGCCCTCCTCGGCCGCTCCAGGGAGGCCCCGCCAGAGCGAGGACAGTATTCGCAAACCATATTATTTTCAGGTTTCGTGCCCCTCCCACCGCTCCAGGGAGGCCCCGCCTGAGCGAGGACAGTATTCGCAAACCATATTATTTATCAGGTTTCGTGCCCCTCCCACCCCTCCAGGGAGGCCCCGCCGGAGCGAGGACGTCCAGGGAGGCCCCGCTGAGCGAGGACAGTATTATATTATCAGGTTTCGTGCCCCTCCCACCGCTCCAGCTCCAGGAGGCCCCGCCTGAGCGAGGACAGTATTCGCAAACCATATTATTTATCAGGTTTCGTGCCCCTCCCACCTCTCCAGGGAGGCCCCGCCTGAGCGAGGACAGTATTCGCAAACCATATAGTTATTTATTCGCAAACCAGGTTTCGTGCCCCTCCCAGCGCTCCAGGGAGGCCCCGCCTGAGCGAGGACAGTATTCGCAAACCATATTATTTATCAGGTTTCGTGCCCCTCCCACCGCTCCAGGGAGGCCCCGCCAGAGCGAGGACAGCATTCGCAAACCATATTATTTATCAGGTTTCGTGCCCCTCCCACCCCTCCAGGGAGGCCCCGCCAGAGCGAGGACAGTATTCGCAAACCATATTATTTATCAGGTTTCGTGCCCCTCCCAGCGCTCCAGGGAGGCCCCGCCAGAGCGAGGACAGTATTCGCAAACCATATTATTTATCAGGTTTCGTGCCCCTCCCACCGCTCCAGGGAGGCCCCGCCTGAGCGAGGACAGTATCGCAAACCATATTATTTATAAGGTTTCGTGCCCCTCCCACCCCTCCAGGGAGGCCCCGCCTGAGCGAGGACAGTATTCGCAAACCATATTATTTATCAGGTTTCGTGCCCCTCCCACCGCTCCAGGGAGGCCCCGCCTGAACGAGGACAGCATTCGCAAACCATATTATTTATCAGGTTTCGTGCCCCTCCCACCCCTCCAGGGAGGCCCCGCCTGAGCGAGGACAGTATTCGCTGCCATCCTCGTCGACCCCTCCCCCCGCACCTCCGCCTCTTCCTCTTCCCGACTAAGCCCGCGCCCTATTAAAACGCCCATGTGGGGAACTCCGTTAGCATAATTTTCTGGCATGCGAAGATCAGAAGACGTCCAGTCCCACATTGAAGCGGAGCTCATCCTCCCAGGCTGTCAGATCACAGTGCTCTCAGTGGCCATACACCACTTGAAAGGGGATCTCACACGACGCCAAACAATAGCAGAGGGGAGGGGACACATCAGGGCTCACAGGGCATGGAATACTGCAGGCCCCCCCCCGTGCGAAACATGGTGTGCTTCTCGGTGGCTGGAATGGGGGGCCCCACCGGTACGGACAAACGAAAGCACGTGGGGTGTCCCGTGGGCTTCAGCGAGACAGCAGGAGCAGCCGGAGGCAGGCAACCTACTTCTGTTTGCGATTGTCTAGGGCTCCCAACTTTGCACTTCGCGCTCCGCGAAGCGCGAATAACTTCGCGCTCTCGCGCCGCCCTCCCAAAGGGAGAAAAGGAGGACGAGGAGGAGGGGGAGAAGGAACGAGGATCGCGAAGCACTGAGCGCGAATAACTTCGCGCCCTCGTGGGAGCCCTTGGCTTCCGCTGCTCTTAAATGATCACCTGTCTTCAGGAACCAGCAAATGGGTGCATCCACAGCCGGCAGTGTGGCGTCTGCAAGCTCCCGCTTCGTTCGTGTGGGGTCCGCTCCGCGCTCTTGCTTCCTCTCCTATCTCGGCTGCCACAGATTTCGACCAATGCGTACTCCAGGACCTCCCAGCATCAGAAGTAGGTCGAGACCCGACGAGACTGGTCCCCATAAGAATGCCAACGCTACACACAGATGCTCTCAGGGTAACAATGGACGTTGTAATCATGGCCAGAGGGTACATATGACGTTGGTGGGCAAAACTTCAGACCAGCTCCAATTCAAAACGATTAGCAAGAAGAAGTGCCCGACCCGTATGTCTGCCGCCCTAGCAAATGCTATTTCGGACTCATTGCAAGCTGTCGCCGGTGACAGACTACCATTGACCTGTGATCCAGAGGTTTCCCACGTGCTCAAAACGCTGTACGCCAGGCTGGATCCAGACATCGACTGTGTGACGGCTCCAGACTATGCGAAAAACAAGCGGTGTGTCACAGGAGACGGAGATTGGAGGCTTAGAAATTGGCACCAACACTAAAACAGGGGGGTGCCTCCACATGGGGAAGATGATCCTAGATTTCGGAGTTGGTGGCAATATTTCGGTCACAGTGGAAGCCAGAATATTACCACCATCACCGAAATCGGGATCTTCTTCTCTCGGTGGAGGCACACCGCAGATATTCATGTTGGTGTCAACCTCTGGGCCTGAGAACAGAGGTGAGCAGATGGAAGTGCCTCCAGGCCTCTCCCCCCCCCCCTCGCCGCCGTCTCCTGCCGCCGCCGCGGCCGCTCACGCTGCTGCCGTCGCCCCCTTCTCCCCCGTGCCCGTGCCGCCGCCCGTCCCAGAAGAGGGCGACACGGAGGCTGCCTCCATGGAGAGGCGCGTTCCACCACTCGCAAATCAACTACTCGCAAATTGCCTGGATCCGCCGCGGAGGATTCACGATGGACTACATAGAGGAAAGCGTGTATTCGTTTTTCTGACGTTTGCGAGTAGGCACTTTGCGAATAGTGGAACGCGCTCGGCGACTCC
Source organism: Prorocentrum cordatum (assembly GCA_963575745.1). Lineage (NCBI taxonomy): Eukaryota > Dinophyceae > Prorocentrales > Prorocentraceae > Prorocentrum > Prorocentrum cordatum. The sequence goes on from CAUYUJ010000283.1 coordinate 34,696, forward strand.
GGTGCGGAGGCCGAGGCCTGGGACGCCGAAGCGGCGGCGGCGGCCGACATGCACGGGCCCTTGGAGCCCGAGGCTGGGGAGGGCCGTGCTTCTCTCCCTCCGTCCTCTCCTCCTCCTCCGCCACCACCTGTAGAGAGCTCACAGACGAGCAAAAGGCTCGGAGTCAGGCGAATCGCGAAGCCGCCATTGCGCCGCAGGCGCCATGTCCCACGGACCTTCACATCCATATTATGGCCTGAAGGTTAGAATTCATCTTGTGAGTTTACACCCAGGGTCTTCATTTTCTCCTGGCAGTCACTGCCAGTGTTTCCCCAAAAGACTGCAGAGCTGTGAGCACGCATTGATTGCCACGCCACCGTTGCACCACCATCGCCTCCTCCCCTCCTCTCCTCCCTCCTCCCCGCCGCTCTCATCCCCCCCCACGGGGGCGGGCGCGGCGGGTGGCCGGCCATGCGGATGCCCAGCAAGCGGTCGGAGAGCGCGCAGAAGACGCCGTGCCTCCGCGCGGCTGCGGGCGGAGGCCGGGGCCACGCGGAGCGCGGGGGGGGGGCGAGCGGGGAGGGGGGGAGGGAGGGAGGGCAAGGGTGACATTTCAGACTATGTGGCGTCAGGTGTTTCTCAGCATTGTTATCTTCAACATCGTCACCACCATCATCTTTACCATCATCATTTTTGTTCCTCCTCCTCCTCCTCCTCATGTTCATTCTCGTCCTCCTCCTCCTCCTCCTCCTCAGTTCCCTTCTCCTCCGCGCAATCAGAACAATAAGACACGCGTACAGTCAAAAACAGGAGCAACACCATACAATCAAAACCAATAAATAATCAATACAATCAAACACAATAAGAAATCGATACACTCAAAAACAATACGAAGCCCATACACTCAAAACAATAAGAAACCTAGATAATCAAAAACAATGAGAAATCCAGACGAACAAAAACACTCAGAAGACGTCTTGGGGTTGAGGATACCAAGAACAACAAATAACAACAACATGAAAAACCTGAGAAAAAAAAACAACAAAACATGATCGACCCACGAACCCGGAAAGGAATAGATATATAGATGTAACGCATGGCAACGTTTTCAAAGACACCTGATTGGGTGACGGGCAAATGCAATGCTGATTGTATCGATCTTGATGTACCGTGCCGAGGGCTGTGCTGTGCTGCGCCGTGCTGAATTGCGATGTGCCATGCCGCGGTTGTGCTCTATAGCGTCGTGGATCGAGTCTTCCTTTGCATCCGAATCCTGACCGAACTGATGTGGATCTTAAGCTCGAGCTGCCTGAACACATAGCATCTGCCCAAGAGCTAATTGACAGGGGGACATGCCAGGAGGACGCGCCGCGAAACGTCCCAAGGGACGCGCCAAGCGACGTGCCAGGGGACGTGCCATGGGGTCGCACCGTAGGACGTGCCAAAAGGACGCGCTACGGAACGTGCCAATGGATGTGCCACGGAAAATGCCAGGGGACGCGCCACGCGACGTGCCAGGGGGACTCGCCAAGGGACGCCCCACGGAACGTGCCAAGGAACGTGCCAAGTTGCATGCTGATTGTATCGATCTTGATGTACCGTGCCGAAGTCTGTGCTGTGCTGCACCGTGCTGAATTGCGATGTGCCATGCCGCGGTTGTGCTCTATGGCGTCGTGGATCGAGTCCTCCTTTGCATCCGAATCCTGACCGAACTGATGTGGATCTTAAGCTCGAGCTGCCTGAACACATAGCATCTGCCGCAGAGCTAATTGACAGGGGGACATGCCAGGAGGACGCGCCGCGGAACGTCTCAAGGGACGCGCCAGGCAACATGCCAGGGGACGTGCCATGGGGACGCACCGCGGGACGTGCCAAGGGGACGCGCTACGGAACGTGCTGGGGACAAGCGTTTCGCTCGAGACATCCTGTCAAAATCCTCATTCTAGACATCCGCCTGAGCGACCTGGACACGTGAAAACAAACGTTTCGCTCAACACATCCTCAACACATTCTCATGCTAGACATCCGCCTGGGCGAACTGGACACGTGAAAACAAGTAGTTCGCTCGAGACATCCTCAACACATCTTCATGTGAGACGTCCGCCTGGGTGACCTGGGCACGTGAAAACAAGCGTTTCGCTCGAGACGTTTTCAACACCTCCTCATTCTAGACATCCGCCTTGGCGACCTGTACACGTGAAAGCAAACGTCTCGCTCGAGACATCCTCAACACATCTTCATGTTAGACATCCGCCTGGGCGACTTGGACACATGAAAACAAGCGTATCTCTCGAGCCATTCTCAACACATCCTCATGCTAGGCATCCGCCTGGGCAACCTGGACACGTGCAAACAAGCATCTCGATCGAGACTTCCTCAACACCTCCTCATTCTAGACATCCGCCTGGGCGACGAGGACGGGTGAAACCAAGCGTCTCGCTCGAGACATCCTCAATAAATCCTGGCGCTTGACCTCTGCCTGGGCAACCTGGAGGCGTGAAATCAAGCGTCTCGCTCGAGATATCCTCAAGACCTGGGCACGTGAAAACAAGCATTTCACTTGAGAGATCCTGTGAATTCAGGTCCCCAGGGGAGGACAAGCTATAACACAAAACAAGCGTTTCGCTCGAGACATCCTCAGCCAATTCTGAAAAACAAGCGTTTCGCTAGGGACATCCTGAAATTTTAATTCGCCGGCCCTCTTCCCACTCGTTATTTATCGCAAAAGAAATCCGCCGGCCCTCTTCCCGTCAAAACCGGGGGGAAACCTCTAAAAGAGAACCCGTGGCCTGAAGCCCTTTCCGGGAAAAACAAAAATCAATGGTTTTCGTGCCTTCAGGCTGCCTGGGCGGATCTGGGCTGGAGGGACCCGGAGGAAGTCCGAAGACGCGAAAACCATTTATGCTTGGTGTTTTTGGTACCCTCACCGTTTTTTGTTGGTGCCCTCACAGGGTTCGTGGACCCGAGATATTTGTGCCTTCAGGCTGCCTGGGCGGATCTGGGTGGAGGGACCCGGAGGAAGTCCGAAGACACGAAAACCATTGATTCTTGTTTTTTTGGTACCCTCACAGTTTTTGTTTTTTTCTTTTTTTGGGGTATGTTTTTGTTGGTACCTTCGCGGGTTCGTGGACCCAAGGCGTTTTCTGATTGTTTTTGATTGTCTGGATTTCTTCTTGTTTTTGTTTGTATGGGTTTCTTATTGATTTTTATCGTACGGACTTCTTATTGTTTTTGATTGTATGGACTTCTTACGGTTTTCATTGTAGGGTGCCCTTATTGATTTTCACTATGGAAGCTTCTTATCATGTTTCATTGTACTAACCCCCTCCCCCCCACTACTTCGTTCCTCTTCTCCCCCTCCGTCCTGGCCTGGGAAGCGAAGAGGTGGAGGGGGAGGAGGAGAGATGATGATGATGATGATGATGATGATGATGATGATGATGATGATGATGATGATGATGATGATGATGGTGATGATGATGAGGATGATGATGGTGATGATGACGACGGTGATGACGATTAGGATTATGATGACGATGGAGACGATGATGATGATGATGAGGAGGAGGAGGATTATGATGATGATGATGATGATGATGATGATGATGATGATGATGATGATGATGATGGTGACGAGGGCGAGGGCGAGGAGGGATGATGATGATGATGAATGATGACGACGACGACGATGACTGTGACGATGAGGCAAACATGATCGACCCACGAACCCGGAAAGGGATATAGAACCGCATGCATGGAAACGCTTTCACGACACCGTATTGGGCGACGGGCACTTTCACGAGACACCCCGCGAAACATTCCACGAGACACGGGCGACCGTTTTCAACGTTTCCCTGGAAACATTCCACGAGACACCCCGCGAAACAGTCCACGAGACACCCCACGAAACATTCCACGACGACAGGCAACCACTCAACCAAGGCGGTGTGGTCGTGCTGGGGAGTGGTCGTGCTGGGGTGTGGTCGTGCTGGGGGGTGGTCGTGCTGGGGGGTGGTCGTGCTGGGGGGGTGGTCGTGCTGGGGGGTGGTCGTGCTGGGGCGTGGTCGTGCTGGGGCGTGGTCGTGCTGGGGCGTGGTCGTGCTGGGGTGTGGTCGTGCTGGGGTGTGTGCTGGGGTGTGGTCGTGCTGGGGTGGGGTCGTGCTGGGGTGTGGTCGTGCTGGGGTTGGTCGTGCTGGGGTGGGGTCGTGCTGGGGTGTGGTCGTGCTGGGGTGTGGTCGTGCTGGGGTGTGGTCGTGCTGGGGTGTGGTCGTGCTGGGGGGTGGTCGTGCTGGGCGTGGTCGTGCTGGGGTGTGGTGCTGGGGGTGTGGTCGTGCTGGGTGTGGTCGTGCTGTGGTGGTCGTGCTGGGGTGTGGTCGTGCTGGGTGATGGTCTGGTGTGGTGCTGGGGGGTGGTCGTGCTAGGGGGTTGGTCGTGCTGGGGGGGTAGTCGTGCTGGGGGGTGGTCGTGCTGGGGCGTGGTCGTGCTGGGGCTTGGTCGTGCTGGGGCGTGGTCGTGCTGGGGTGTGGTCGTGCTGTGGTGAGGTCGTGCTGGGGGGTGTGGTCGTGCTGGGTTATGGTCTTGCTGGGGTGGGGTCGTGCTGGGGTGGGGTAATGCTGGGGTGTGGTCGTGCTGGGGTTTGGTCGTCCTGGGGTGGGGTCGTGCTGGGGTGGGGTCGTGCTGGGGTGTGGTGGTGCTGGGGTGCCCAGATCCTTCAAGTTCTACAAAACAAGCGATTCGCTCGAGACATCCTCGGTAACTCTGCGGAGCAAGCGTTTCGCTCGAGACATCCTCAACACACGAAAAAGTGGCCCGCACCCTGTGATTTATCGATCGGGATTTCAAAAACAAGCGTTTCGCCTGAGACGTCCTCAAATTTTAATCCGCCGGCCTCCTTCGACCTCGATATTTATCAGGGAAAGAATCCGCCGGCCTCCTTCAAGTTAGGCACGGGGGACATTGTTTACATACTAAAAGAGAACCCTGGGCCTTTGCCCTTTCCGGGAAAAACTATGATAGAGAGCGACCATGATGATGGCGATGATGATGATGATGATGATGATGATGATGATGATGATGATGATGATGAGGAGGAGGAGGAGGAGGAGGAGGAGGATTCGGGGTAGGAGGGATGACGATGATGATGGTGATGATGAGGGGGGAAGACGACGACGACGAGGAAGAACAGGGGCAGGAAGAGGATGAAAAGGGGACGGAGGCGCTTCGACGCAGTACCGGCTGCATTTTGCTGTTGAACTCTGGGGTTGATTTTGGCGGCGGTGGTAAGACGTAAGACATGTGGTTGCCGTTGTATTTCAAACCAGACCGTGTTATTGCAAAGCCGGTATTTTGCTTGCATCATGGCCCCTTGTTGGCTGTCTCGTGAACGCGGTATTCGCCAGTGCGGTTTCGACAACGCAGCGCGGAAACACCACCACAACAGTGAGTTTACCACAGGGCCCCTCGTCCGGCTCCTCACCTACGTGGGCCTCCGTTTGCTCCTGGGGTTCTGCAAAGGCTCTTGGGTGCAATCGCGTAGTAGAGGCAGTACTAATAGCATGATTCGTATTAATATTAGTGATAGTAGTAGGATAGAGCGATAGTAGCATGCGCGATTGTGTCCGCAGGTAGTTCCTTTCCAGTTTCGTTCTTGGATTCGTCCTACGACGCCTGCGACGAGCTCGGCCGCGTGCGCGCTGAATGTCGGGCGACGCTGCTGCTTGTCGAGGAGAACCGATACCCGAAATTCGATCGGATCGATCCAGTTCTTCGTGTTCGTCGATGGCTCGTCTGTCGAGGGGGGTTGGCATCTCCTATGTGAGTAGTACCCAGCGTCACTGCTGCTGATTGCCATGCGGCCAGGAGAGGCTGAACATGGTCGTTTACCAGCAGACTCTCGCCCTGAAGAAACACTTGTTCTGCAAGGCTTTGATGGCGATTGTGCGCTGGGACATCCAGATCCCTCACACCGTTCTCGGTCGCGTCGCCTCCTTCCTGACACCTCCGATGCAGAGCTGGGTCACCCTTTCGAGCATGGGAGCGGCCGATCATGACCCCGTGCTTCCATACGCGGGAGGCTCAGAGGGCCTGATCGTTCTGTTTGGGGGTTTTGCCGATCCGCCCGCCAGATCACGCGCCATGTCTCGACGATGCCGCGTGGCGCGCGGCACCTGGTCCCCTTCGAGTCGCATGGTCGACGAACGGTTCGAGACTCGCCATGCGTCCTGGCGCGCGGTCCCGATCGACGATTTCACGACTGAAAAGGCAGAAACGGACTTAAACACGTCGTGCCGAAATCCGCTCCTGTGCTTTCGGGGGCCCTGCCAAGGACCAACTCCACTTCATGTGCGGGTACCTGGCCATCGAGGCCGAGTACCCGGTCGACGATGTAGACATCGAGAGTGACTTGGCCCGCGTGGGGATCAAGTTGCACCTTCTGCGCACGCAGGACCATAATTGTTATTACAAACGTTGGAGGCGTTTTCTTCCCGTTTTCCATTTCTCGTTCTTGACTCGACCAGAACGTTCTAAAAACTACACCCCGGAATGTGGGCGCCACGCAGGCGGCATTGTGAGATAAACACAGATTAACCACGTATTGGAAACAGACATAAACGAGCAGGTCGGCCACTGTCCGACCCCGAGGTAGAGCACGTGCCAGAAACGGTGCCCAAACAGAAGGAAAGCGCCGATCTTGAACACGGAACGAAAACGGCTCCATCGGTGTAGAATTACTTCAGCGCAGGATTCGATGCTGAGCGCCATGTGCATCCGTTGCGGCAACTTCCCCAACGGCGTGGACGCCGCCATATCCCGCCTGAGCGCCATGCGCTTCGGCTGACGGATCAATAAGTAGGCTTGTGCGATTTTAATGGGCACTGGCTTGCCCCTGTACTCGGGCAGTGCTTCGCTGGGCTTGTACACGCAGCAATGTGTGTGGGGCGATTTTACGGCGGAGCCTCGGTGCGAACACAACGCGTGCGGGCGGGAAACAGCGGCGCCGCGGATTCGTCACATATCTGGAGCGGACGGGTCATCAGCAGAGCACCGGGTAGAAATAAGCATACGACGCTGCTGTACGCGTAAAGTCAGGAGGATGTGTAGGACAAGGAGCAAACTCACGAGCATGACCTAATTATAATAGTAATAATTACATGAGTACACATACGGCCACTACTGCTAGACCTGATAAACTCGACTTAGCGCGTTACAACGGTGCACGCGAGCAGGCTCACGCCATGAGATGCCGCGCGACACAATGTGTCCGCGCGAGAAAGCAGCGCACGCCACATAGTCTTAAATGTCACCCCCACGGGGAGGGAGGGGGGAAGAGGGAGGATGGATGGGGGGAGGGGGGAGGGGGATGGGGAGGGGGGGATATATGGGGGGAGGAGCGAGGGAGGATGGGCGAGGAGGGAGAGGGCCAGGAGGAAAAGAGGATGTAGGAGGATGTAGGAGGAGGAGGAGGAGGAGCAGGAGGAGGAGGAGGAGGAGGAGGAGGATGTAGGAGGAGGAGGAGGAGGAGAAGGAGGAAGAGGAGGAGGTGGTGGAGGAGGAGGAGGAGGAGGAGGCAGAGGCAGAGGAGGAGGAGGAGGAGGAGGAGGAGGCAAGAAGGACGGAGGTGGGAGGGAGGAGAGGGAGGAACGCAGCGGAGCCCTGGAGGCCCCAGAGATAAAGCTCCCTGGAGCTCTGGGGACATCCGAGAGGGCTCCTGGAAGCTCCAGAGCCGAGGGGGCTGCTATCGGAATGCGTCAACTAAACGCCTGCAACGAAACTGGCCAGGCCATTTCTGGGCCCCGGGTCGTGCAGCTGTCCTACTCGCCGAGCCATCAGAACGCATACGTGGACCTTGGCTCCAAGATCGGCCTGGCCAGGATCGGTGCAAATGTACACCGAGACCGCTGGCGCTTCGATGTTTGTCCGATGCGTGGGTCCCCGAACCTCTCGACCCCTTACCTGGGGCCGTTCTTGTTTCTCCCGGGCTGTTTTTGATCACGGCGCCGAGGCCCAGAAGCCTGGCCTCCAGAGGCCAATAACGGGGACAAGCTGATCGCCTCCATTTGTTCGAGGCGCCAAATGTATGGGAACCGATGCTTCGGGGGGGATCCAGGATTTTCGTGGGGTGAAGGAAAAAGGGGTTGAGAGACCATGTAAGCAAATCCTCCTCCTCATACTCCTCCTCCTCCTCCTCTCCTTCTTCCTCCTACTCCTCCTCCTCTTCCTCCTCCTCCTACTCCTCCAGTCCTATCCTTTTAGAGAACCCCTCCCTGTCGCGCCCCCAGACATGACAGCAAGGCGGGCCCGGCGTTTTGCTTGAGATGTCATCGCCATCCGTGATGCCGAAGCTTGAAGGTTGCAACAGCTTCACGGATGGAGGGCAGGTCTTGCGCGCACTTTCGTTTCGAAGGTTTGCAGCAGCTTCACGGACGGAGGGCGCTCCTTTCGCAAAAATGTGGCTCTCGCCCTAGTGCTGCGCACATTCAACTTAAAAAGTGTACAATTCCAAATGATGCAGGAGAGGCCGCTTTCAACGCTCACGCTTTGGCGCCGCGCGCATTCGTCGTATAAGTGTGCACTTGTCTCAAAGATGAGGGGGCAAGCCGCTGTCAAAATGTGGCTGTCGCCTTAGCGCCGCGAACATTCGTCTTAAACATGTGCAGCAATTTTGAGATTGAGGGCGGTTCCTTTTTTCAAAGCTGCGGATCTCGCCATGGCACCGCGCACATTCGTCTTAACAGTTAACAGAAGATGAAAGGGTTCGTATGGTTGAAGTCCAGGAATGGTGTTCTGAACGACTTACAATTGTCAGGACGCGACGGTCGTGTTGATTCGCGGTGTTGAAATCCCAGGAATGATTTTCTGACACGGTTAAGGATTGTCAAGACGCAAGAGTCACGTTGGATCGCAGCGACGAGTTCCAGGAATTGCGCTTTGGCGTGATTGTAAGTTCTTAAACGGTTGCCTTCCAATGGGGCACTTCTCGCAATGAAATGAAATTATTGCAGGGACCTATGAAGAGGGAATTTGGAGGAACGGTGTCTTGCAACATCCTCCTCCTCCTCCTCCATCTCCCCCCTCCCCCCTCCAGAACGGCCACTGAAGAGCAACGGTCCTTAAGAACACGGCGAAATTCAGCGCAGCCGCGACCGTGTAGATCGCCTCTCTCTCTCTCTCACGCGCGAGCTCCCGCGCACAACACCGATCCACCCCCCTCCTCTCCACGCCGCTGCCGCCGCTTCCCGGCCGCTGCTTCCGCCAACTGCTGCTGCCCCAGCCACACAAAAACCGGGTGGCCAACGAACCCCAAGGGGCCCAAGCGTGACCGGCGGGATTGAGTGCATGACACCGTCGGGCTGCGTCCACCGTCTCATTCGCCCTCCCCCGCCCCTCCCCTCCCCCTCGTGCTGTTCCTCCTCCTCCTCCTCCTCATCATTCTTCTCCTCCTCCTCCTCATCCTCGTTATTACCCTCCTCTTCCTTTTCCTCTTCCTCTTCCTCCTCCTCCTCCTCATCATCATCAGTTTCGTCCTCTTCCTCATCTTCATCGTCATTCTCAGCCGCCTCTTCCTCGCCCTCCCACTTTATCTTACTCCTCCTCCTCCTCTTCCTCCTCCTCCTCTTGCTCTGTTTTGCTTTTCCTCTGTTCTGTCCCCTATCTGCTGCTCCAACCTCTCCCATCCTCTATCTTCTCTCCTCCTCCTCCTCCGCCTCCTCCTCCTCGCCCTCGTCCTCGTCCTCCTCCTCCTCCTCCTCCGCACCTCCTCCTCCTCGTCGTCCTCCTCCTCCTCCTCCGCCTCCTCCTCTGCGGTATGCGGAACTACTCCGAGAGAGATAGTGATCACCTCGCTCACGACAGACCTGGCAAATGCGATAGATGCTGACGACTGCTGATGGCATTAACGGCCTATCAGTCTAGCTTCCATCCGCGACCGCACGTCCAAATCTCAAGAAATCGAAAACATGCGATGGACCGCCTGTCTCCTGGATCAGCGCCCGTGCCCCAAAAACTGGCCCACGGCCTTGAGCCGTGCGACGCGCGTGAACCAAAGTCAGAATCCGGACCCTCCCCCGAGATGTTCGCCAATGCTTATGAGAACAAGGAGTTTGCATTTGAGACGCATGTTATTCCTCATATGTAGTGTCACGTTTTTCTGTACTGGGGCACCCAAGGAGTCCTGACTACCCCCGGTATTGAAAACTCCGGTGGTGGGAGAAAAAAACGAAGCGCTCGAGAAAGTACTCCTCCTCCTCCTCCGCGCCCTCCTCCTCCTCCTCCTCCTCCTCCTCCTCCTCCTCCTCCTCCTCCTCCTCCTCCTCCTCCTCCCCCTCCCCCTCCTCCTCCTCGTTCTCCTCCTCCTTCTCCTCCTCCTCCACCTCCTCCTCGTTATTACCCTCCTCTTCCTTTTCCTCTTCCTCTTCCTCCTCCTCCTCCTCATCATCAGTTTCGTCCTCTTCCTCGTCTTCATCGTCATTCTCAGCCGCCCTCTTCCTCGCCCTCCCCCCTTTATCCTACTCCTCCTCCTCCTCCTCTCCTCCTCCTCCTCCTCCTCTTCCTCCTCCTCCTCCTCTTGCTCTGTTTTGCTTTGCCTCTGTTCTGTACCCTATCTGCTGCTCCAACCTCTCATCCTCTATCTTCTCTCCTCCTCCTCCTCCTCCTCCTCCGCCTCCTCCTCCTCCGCACCTCCTCCTCCTCCTCCTCCTCCTCCTCCTCCTCCTCCTCCTCCTCCTCCTCCTCCTCTCCTCCTCCCCTCCCTCCTCCTCCTCCTCCTCCTCCCCTCCTCCCCCTCCCCCTCCTCCTCCTCCTCCTCCTCCTCCTCCTCCTCCTCCTCCTCCTCCTCCTCCTCCGTAGCCATTTTGGCTCAAGCCGTTTGGGCCCCGACCGTCCGAGGTGCTGAGGCGCACCACGGGCTTTTGTGGCCCCCGACAATCTCCACGCGATTTCGGCTGGGATCGACAGTCCCCGAGGCGGGATCCAGATCACAAATAGTCGGTAGCAAAACGATGGGCAAGAGCAAGCGCTCTCGCATCGCGAAGAAGCAGCAGGAGGTGCAGCCTGGGGACCCATGGCCGCCGCTCCCGCTCCGTCCTGGGCCTCAGCAGGCCGCGCCGCGGGGGAGCGGCATCGGGTGGGCGCCATGGCACGTGCCTCAGTCGTGGTTCGTGCCGCCGCCGCCGCCCTTGCCTGGGGCTGTGCGGCACCAGCGTGAGTCTCCCCAGGCTCAGGACACCAAGGTGAAGTGCTCGGCATGTCTGCGCTGGGCCTGGACCAGTAAGTTGGCGATGTATAAGAATACGTGCCTCTGCGGGGCGCCTTTCAGCAACCTTCCGCCGCCCGAGGCCGTCGAGGGCGGTGGCGGGCCCAAGCATGGCAAGGGCAAGGGCAAGGGGAAGGACCTGGGCGCGTTGGAGGCGCAGCTTGAGGCGGTCATCAAGGCGCGTGGCGGCACCGAGCAGGCGAAGGCGGCCCAGGCGCTGCTGGACGCCACTCGGGCCGCTGGCAAGAAGACGGACACGGCGCTGCCGATCACGCAGCAGGTGACGGCGGCGGCGTCGAAGGTGCAACGGGCTCAGTCGGCCTTCGACAAGGCCCAGTCTCAGCAGTTGAAGTTGACCAAGGAATTGGAGAAGTGTAAGAAGACGCTCCTGGATGCAGCGCAGACGTTGGCACAGGCTGAGGCGGAGAGGGCCACCCTGTTCCGCTCCATGGTGCCGACGGATTCGGGCGGTGGCGCCCAGGCGAGCAACACCATCGATTTGTCGGCGCTGCTGTCGGCGCAGTCGGTGGACGACTCTTTGTTCTCCATCTCTCTCGGTGCGGAGTTCAATAATGAGGACGGGCTCATTGAGCAAAAGGATTTGGAGGAGCTGGATCGTCGCAAAAAGGCTGTCATGGAGGCGCTGATGCACACCTTGCGGGCCACTTTCGGCGAGGCTCACGAGAAGCTCAAGGAGCACCGCGACAACCTGTCGGCGATGCGCGAGAAGGTCGCCAAGCGGCGCAGGGAGCACTCGCCTGGGCCACCTCAGGTGGCGGAGGCGACGGGCGACGGCCCTGCGCCTACGGCGGCCTCGGCCGACCAGGCAGCCTCGGGCGCAGCCGCCAGCTCGGCGGCAGGCGGCTCTGCGGGCGACGGAGGCGAGCCCGACGCTGTGGAGGCGGCGCGCCTGGCTGCCCTGGAGAGCAAGCTCAAGGCGGACGCGGAGGCTATGCTGGCGACGGCGCGCTTGGCGGCGGCTACGGCTGGGCCGCCGAGCCTTTAGCCTCTCGGATCCCCTCGATCGTGGCGGGCCTGAAGGTCGAGGGGCATGCCCGCCAGCTACGAGTTCGAGTTCGGCCCCTACAAGTGCTGGCGCTGCTGCGGACGCTCTGGCCACTGGAACCCCCTCAACCCCTTTCGCTGCAGCGCGTGGGCGTGAGCCCTGTCCGCAGTCGACGGTGTCGACTGTGGGGGCCGCTGAAGGGGGGGAGGCGTGCGGTCTCGGTGGCCCCGCGGCTGTGGTGGCTTCGTCGTCTGGGGCTTCCAGTTCGTGTACAGACCTGGCAACCGCAGGCCCCCCCCGCCGCTCTCCGAGCGGTCTCCAAGGGGTTAAAGGGGGGGAGCGCCTTCTCGGGGGCCAGGTCGGATCGGATGCAGTTGTGGCCCGCCGTACGCTGCACATGCGGAACTTGGGTGGATGGGGACCTGCTACGCGATCTGTTTGCCGAGGTCGTGCCGCTGATATCCTCGTGTTTCCTGAGACTCATGTTCCTGAGGCTGGATCATACGAGTTGTTGCATGATTGGCGCAAGGCAGGATACATTGGCATGTTGTCGGCCGCCTACGAGCAGAACGGGAAGTCTCGTGCAGGTGGCATTACTATGGGCACTTTGAAGAAGTATAAGGTTCAGTCGGTGAGGCATTTGGCGTCGTCGCCATCGGACCAGGTCGGGCTTCGTGACCTGGATCGGCGTCCAGAGGCTATGCCAGGCATCGACTTCCGTGATATGGTGGCTATGCAGCTACGGGCCCAGGGCCAGTCGTTGTTGATCGTTGGTGTGTACATGACCTCTTCGATCGGGCCGAAGGCAAACGCTCCCAAGCTCGCTAACGTTGGCACTTTGGTTTCGACGGTTCAAGGGCCGTGGTTGGCCATCGGTGACTGGAATATGACCCCAAATGAGTTAGCTGGTACGGGGTGGTTGGGTCTTGTGAATGGCAATGTGATCGTTCCGTCTAACACTGAGTACACGTGCACGTTGGGGTCAGGGCGCATGTTGGATTATATCGTGGCTTCTCCGCATGCATTGCCTTGGGTCGAGTCTCTTTTGGCGGACTTTCAGGCGGTGGAGGGGGCGGGCAAGGCCCATTATGGGCTCCAGCTCAGCCTCAACTTCGACGCATGCCGCGCCAGAGCGTGGCTCATGAGGTTGCCGCGAGCTTTCCCACACCCTGCTCGGCCTAAGCCGTGCGCTGACCCCGATAGCAAGCGGTCGCGGAAGAAAGCGGAGCTGCAGGCGGACCGAGAAGTTCAACCCCAGCAGGGTGTCATGCCCGCTCCGTCGTCGTGGGGGCCGAGGCGCACGCTGGTCATCAAGAGCCCGCCCCCGTTGCAATACGCCCTTTTCGAGGAGGAGGATGACGAGTTTTTCACGGACGGGGAGGACACGGACGTCCCTGAAGATGATGATGATGTGCAGGTGGCCGTCTCTGATTCGGAAGTGGACACGCATGCCTCGATTCAGTTGGAGTGGTCGTCGGAGGCGAAGGATCTGTTGTGGCAGCAGGTGGCGCCCGCAGTTTCGCGTCGACCCGTTCCTGATTTTGTTCAGCAGTCGTTGGCGTTTCAGGCGGCCGGGGAGGAAGCTTATGACCTCGGAGATGTTTTCGCGTCTTGGGTCTCAACCATGGAGTTGTATTATCTTGAATTGTATAAGGTGGACCCCTTGGCGAGGAGGCAGTACCGTGGTCGTGACTCCTTGCGGGGCCCTCAGTTGGGAGTCTATGCTGGAAGTAAGCCGTACCCTACTGCCGCTGATCCCAGTGCTCGCTGGTGGGCCTCTGTGGCTAACTTGTTGGAGGAGTTGGTGGGCCAGAAGGGGGATAAGCGCAATCTCCCTCGAGCTCGGCATCTTCGGGACCAGCTCTCGCAGCTGGCTGGCTCCATCCCGTCCACGCAGATCGTTCCCTTGCCTGTCCGCCGTCGTGATCGATGGCTTCGCGGTCTACGAACTCTGGATGGTGCGACCTCGGAGTCTCTGGCGGCCTTCGCTGCTGGGGCGCGCAGGGCCTCGGGCCAGGCCCTGCGCGCTGTCGCTCGGCAGCGTCACCACGCTTTTCGCGATTGGGTCCATCAGCAGGCTGTTCTGGGATGCGGCGCTCTGCATCGGTTTGTGCGTGACCCCACGGCCGAGGTCAGCGAGGTCAGAGTGCACGGCGATACGTCTTTTGATGCGGCCTCTGTGATGGAGGCCAAGGCGGCGCTCTGGAGTGCGATATGGACACCATCCAACGTCGACGACGACCAGGCGCTCCGCGTGCTGCAGCGGGCTCGGCGGCTGGCGCTTCAGGACGAGCTGGAGCCCCTCACTCTTGTCCAGCTGGAGGAGGCGCTCCGTGCGGTGCCGCCTCGGAAGGCGCGCGGCATCGAGTCGGTCGGCCAGCGGGACGTTTGGTGGCTGCCTGAGTCGGGCCGCCGTGCGCTACTCGAATTGTTTCATTTGATCGAGGCCAAGGTTGCTTGGCCTTGGCAATGGCTCACCGCTATCGTTGTTTTGCTTCGCAAACCTGATGTGCGCAAGGATCGCGCCATAGGCTTGCTCACCTGGTTGGGTCGGTTGTGGAGCCGCATGCGGTCTCGCCCTGCGGAAGTGTGGGCTGCGGCTCGCTCTGGTCCTTGGGACGCCGCAGTTCGAGGCAACAGCGCTCTACGAGAGGCTCTGCTCAGGTGCTATGCCGACGAGGCTGCGCTTGCCTCAGTCCTGCCTGAATATTGCTCTGCCTCAGTTCTGTGGGATGTGGAAGCGTTCTATGACACTATTCGATGGGATCGCGTGGTCGACCATGCGATTGATCTTGAGTTTCCTCCGCACCCCCTAGCCTTGGAGGGTATCCTTCACATGGGGCCTCGGCTTTTGAGGGGCGAGGGGGTTTTTGCTCCGCCTATCATTCCGCACGGAGGGCTTGTGGCTGGAGCTCGCAGGGCCCCCGATTTCTCGAAATGTCAAATGTTCGAGATTTGTGAACGTGCGTATGCCAGCAGTGCTCTTGTTTCCCTCCGTACGTGGATCGACGATGTCACCCAGCGTGCGGAAGGTCTTAAGCGAGATGTCATTCGTGAATTAATCCAAGCTGGGGCTGTTTTTGCCTCGGGCTGCGAGCAGGAGCAGCTGAGGATTGCTAGCAAGTCGATTATTGTGGCGTCTGAGATTTCGGTGGCGCGGGCTATTCAAGCTGGCCTAGGACTGAAAGGCATCCAGGTCGATGTGGCCTCGGTTGCGGCGGATCTGGGTATTGAAAGGGGCAGTGGCGTTTCTGTCGCCAAGCCCCGCCACTCGAAGCGTCTCAGGCAAGCCACTCGTAGGGCGTGTCGTATCCATAAGTTAGCTGCTGTGGCCCCTCGGAAGATCGGGGCGCGTTTGATCCTCACTGGGGCTTTGCCGCAGGCGTCCTACGCCTGGAAGGTTTTTGGGGTCGCGCCCTCGGTCCTCCAGAAATGGCGACGGGCTTTAGCCAGCAGCTTAACTCGAGGCTTGGCGGGGCGATGTCTCACGACCCTGCTGGCCTTGGAAGTTAAAAAAAGGACCCTGCTTTCACCACGGTGTTTCAGCTTCTGGAGTCCTGGTTTCAGATTGTTGCTGCGCTGCCTGAAAAAGGAGTGGACCGCATGCGTGCCTGTTGGTCCGCCACGGTCGAGAGGATCGATAGCTTGGGCCCCCAGCGCAGGTGGCATAATATAAAAGGACCCGTGTCGGCTGTGGTCGCTACCATGACGGCCTTGGGATGGAAGCTCGACGGGCCTTGGTCTTGGGTCGCTCCTGGGGGTGATGTCTTCGCTGTTCCCGATGAGCTTCGATCCCAGGCTTGTATGACGTCGGATTTTAAAAAGGAAGTGGACCGTAGCATTGAGGCGCGTTTATGGTCTGCCGCCGCCGAGTTCCGCAATGGAGGGGGTCTTGCATCAGGCGTCGACCTCGCGATTGCTTGGCGGCACCTTGCGTCCTTGCGTAGGAAGTCACCTCAGAAGGCTGGCTCGCTCAGGGCTGTCCTTACTGGGGCCGTCTGGACGAGGGGCCGTATTCAGGCTTCTGGGGGTGAGTGTGAGCTCACCTGCCCCCGTTGCAACTCGGCCCCCGAAACGGACGTCCACCGGTTCTGGGAATGCCCGTGCAACAGTGAGTTTCAGGAAGTGGACGATGGGTTCGCGCGTAAGGCTGCCTCTGTGGCTGCCGATTTCCCATGTTTCTGGCTTCGCGGTCTCGTGCCCCGTGAGTGGACGTTCGTCCCTCCGCCTCCCGACGACCCCATCCTCTGTGCCGCTGGTGCGTTTCCTGGGCCTCGGGGGGGAACTCGCATCTGGGGCGCGGGGGATGCGAGTGGTGGGTCACGAAGGATAAGCGTCTCAGACGGGTGTCATGGGGCGTCGCGGTTTTTGGCCATGATGTTACAACCCTGCCCCCACTGGTGTCGGATGCCGACATTCAGTTCATCCAAGGGGGCGGGATCTCTGGTAAGCAATCTGTGAATCGTGGTGAGCTCTGGGCCCTTTTGGCTTTCCTGGAAGGAGCTCACCCCCAGGCGTGTCTTGGATACGTCGCGGACTCGGCCTATGTTGCGAGGGGTTTTGCTCGCATCCAGGCCGGCCTTTTGCAGCGAATTCAGACCCACGCTGATCTCTGGAGGCGTGTCCTGAGCGCTCTGGATCGTCTTGGGGATGTGGTTCTCATTCAGATTCCGAATCACCTCAAGGTTGAGGAGGCCGTGCGCCGTGGATTAAACCCTGGCGTCGTGCTGGCGAATTCGGTGGCCGATGATGTTGCGAGCCACTTCGCCCAGCAGGTTCAGGTTCCATATGCTGTCTCGGCTCCCGTCAGGTTCGCTGATGGGCTAGCTCGGAAGGTGCAAAATCATTTCCTTGCTGTGATGTCTGATGTTTTGGAGCGTGAGGGTGGACGCCCTCCTCGCCCCCCCAAGGAGAAGGCTCGGAGAACGGCCCGCCAGCTCCTCCGCGCTGCGGCGGTGAAGTCCTCTCATCATTGCCCCTTGCTTTGTGGGGATTTCTCCCAGTGCCAGAGGTGCGGTTGCTCTTCAACCGCTCGTGACCTGACATCGTTTTTGAATTCGCAGTGTACCCCTATGGAATGGTCTGGTGCGGTCTTTCGACCGACGGCGGCTGTGTGTGTGCGCAGTCGGCTTGTGGACCCTTCCCATGCCTTGGCGTTCTGGCCTGAGGCGAATGTGCTGTGGTGTTTAACTTGTGGGGCGTATTCGACCCAGCACTTGAGGGACCTGGGTAAGGTCTGTTCGGGCCGCCTCGGGAAGGCGGGGGCCCAAAACCTTTCCAGGATCGCCCAGGGCATGGTCCCTGGGAGTTTGGTTTGGGGGAAGGAGCGGAGGGAGAGGGCTTGCGCGAGAGGCGGGGTGGGAGAGAGAGATAGAGCGGCGAGTGCGGCCCCGCGTGCTCGGCGCGCGGCGCCGTTCGGGTCTGCCGCGGTCGCGGCCGACGTCTTCGCGGCCGTGGCCGCCAACAGGCGCCGCCCCGCCTCTCTCCCCCCCGCCCGCGCGCCCCCCTCCGCCCCCTCTGGTCCCCCGCCAACCTCGGTGGCTTAGGTTGCCATTGTGGGTGGCCCTTT
>CAUYUJ010000283.1:57500-115917 GCA_963575745.1 Prorocentrum cordatum
CTCCTCCTCATCATCATCAACTTCAACATCATCATCATCACCACCATCATCATGATCACCATCATCATCATCACCATCACCACCACCACCACCATCATCATCATCACCGTCACCATCATCATCATCATCATCATCAACATCAACATCATCATCACCATCGTCACCATCACCGCCACCACCACCATCATCATCATCACCACCATCATCAACAACATCATCATCATCAGCATCATCATCATCACCACCACCATCATCATCACCACCATCAACATCATCATCATCAACATCATCATCACCATCATCACCACCATCACCACCAACACCACCGTCATCATCATCATCATCACCACCACCATCTTCATCATCATCATCATCTTCATCATCAACATGGTCAGCATCATCTCATCAGCACCACCATCATCATCATCACCATCATCATCATCGTCATCACCATCACCCTCACCACCACAACCACCTCCGCCACCATCATCAGCATTACCACTATCATCATCGTCAACATCATCATCACCACCATCATCATCATCAGCATCATCACCACCACCACCATCATCATCATCACCACCATCATCAGCATAAACATCATCATCATCATCACCACCACCACTACCACTATCATCACCATCATCATCACCACCACCATCATCATCATCACCACCATCACTATCATCACCATGATACGCTGTTTCGTTAGGCGGAGAATCGAGTTCTGATAATGACGGCTCGCTGCGATCAGCGAGCTGCTCCTCCAGAGCTTTGGGACGAGGGGCCGAAAAAGGCCCCGCTCTGAGGGAACCGAAGACAGTCAGACGAACCCCCCCCCCGCCGCGCGGGAGCCCCCCTCCAGGGTTGGGCGGGCTGGGAGAACCGAGATGGGCTGCGGACGCAATGCTCCCTGCTAATCGTTGGCAGACGACACCCCGCTCCCCGCTTAATCGTATCCGTGCACGCACCCCCTATGATACGCTGTTTCGTTAGGCGGCGAACCGAGTTCTGATAATGACGGCTCGCTGCGATCAGCGAACTGCTCCTCCAGAGCTCTGGGACGAGGGGCCGAAAAGGCCCCGCTCTGAGGGAACCGAAGACAGTCAGACGACCCCCCCCCGCCGCGCGGGAGCCCCCTGCCCCCTTACACAGGGCTAGCATTATAGATGGAGGCTTTCGCGAGGGACTGGAGGGAGTGAGTGAGCGCAGGGTTTAAAAACACTGGGCGTTTAAGGGAGTAACTAGTATGGCTCACTCCGAATGTATCTCTGCCCCGTCGGCGGATATGAGGGACGCCAGTCCTATCGCAAATACCTGTGCAGCTGTGACAAGTACGAGCCAATATCGCTATGTCTTCGGGCTCCGTGCCCACGTGCATGTATATACAACGGTGTCTCCAGGAGGCTCCGAACATGAATCTATCATTGACAACTGTCGTCACGAAACTATCTGGCACATCGGGTTGGCTAACGAGATGTGGCCAGAGCCGGCGTCCCTGCGGTATCTCCAGGAGGAGCGGCACGCGAGCTCGCCATGCTGTGGCGATGAGCCGTTTCAATCTCTCCGCAAACCTCCGCAGTCGGCGGTGGCCTGCTAGCCTACCTGTAGCTTTGTTTGCCGACGGTACCGCGGGCGACAGGAAAAGCGCGGCTACCTCACCACGCCGCAGGTGCGCCTGAAGGCGGCGCTCCAAGGGCGCGCCCAGCCGCTCGTCACCGAGGGCGTCGCCTCGCCACATCCGGGTAGGCACCCCACTTTCGGCGAGGCCCGACCCGATCGTGGCCAGCCCGTCCCCGATCAGGAGCGCTTTGCACCGCTCGGCGAGGGCTGGATGCCTCCTGGCAGAGGCACCGCTCGCCCCTACACCAAGGCGCGCTCCAGCTCGCGCAAGCACTGGTCGCCGTACGCCTCCAGCATCGGCCCGTGCATCTGCGCGCGCTGCCCGAGGCGCGCGCTTTTCTCGTAGCGCGCCATGTTCATCAACTGGCG
This sequence comes from Prorocentrum cordatum, assembly GCA_963575745.1. Lineage (NCBI taxonomy): Eukaryota > Dinophyceae > Prorocentrales > Prorocentraceae > Prorocentrum > Prorocentrum cordatum. The sequence continues at coordinate 59,493 of CAUYUJ010000283.1, forward strand.
CCAACCTCCCCGCCGCCGCACCTCTGCCTGCGTCCTCTCGCCGCTGGCACGGTCGATGCTCGCCCCCGAGTGCCCCGCCTGACACGGCGTGACGGGCCGCAGCTGCATCCTGCGGCAGGCCGCCTTCATCTTGCGCAGCAGCTCGGGGTAGTCGAAGTCCCACACAGGCTTCCGAGGACCGAGCATCTGCATCTCGCTCAGGACTGGCCCGATCCACCGTAGCCACGAGGAGTCCAGCCTCACGCTCAGGTCGAACTCCCCCACTTTGTCGGGCGTTTCTCGCTCCTGGGGGTGCATGAGGAGCCCCCAGTGCTGACTGCCACCTCCTGGTTTCACTATGTCGCCAGGGCGTAGTGTGTCTGCCCCCAGGCGTCCAAACTTTGGGTAGATGTGGTTCACCGCCGCCGCGACATACATCCCCGTCGAAGCCTGCTTGCCCAGCAGGTACAGCGAGGTGAAGTAGTGGTCCAGGCAGGCGTCCATCGTCTCCGCTGGCATCTCGAAAAAGTCCTGGCGGCCTGACCTCTGCTTCAGCTGCCCGACCACTCTCTGGCATTGGGCCCTCCCTCACGGCGTCGCCGTGCTCGACTCCAAGTATCGGTCGAGCGACACCCCGTCCTCGATCGCGCGAGCTACCGCCAGGTGCCGCCTCTTCACAAGCCTCACCAGTGTCCTCCGCCGCTTGAGCTCGACGGCGGCCTCGGACTCGCTGGTAGCGCCGCCCAAGCTCTCCCCAGCAGACCGAGCCCGCTTCCCAGTGGCGCGCCTTCGGATGGCGGCAGGTTGCGCCTCCGCCGCCGCCTCCAAGCACTGCGCTCGCGAGCCCTCCGCTGGCACGGGCGGCCCTCGGCCTTCCAGCGGGGCCCCGCTCGCGCCTCGAGCTCTCTCCCACGTGAGCACCCTCAGCCGCGACGCCGACGATGGCTCCGCTGCTGGGGAAGGGCCCGTCGCCGTCGGCCGAGCCCTCGGCAGTGTCCGGGGCGTCAACAACGGCCTGAACCAAAACGGCTACGGAGTGAGACCGAGACGCAGGGGCCCCATCGGATCCGGAGGAGCAGGGAGCCCCGAGGACGAGGGAGGAGGGGTGACGGCGATGCTCGTTTGTTTCCAGAGCTCTTACATGGATGGTGCACTGAAACGGGGCTACTCGCTTGCTCGCATTCAACATTGAAGCAATTAGAACTGACTGACTTTAGAACTGACTCAGGTTCAGCACGCCGACAGCGTAAGGGGGCCGAACGGCGTGCACGGACACGGGGGGGGGTCGTCGCCAACAATACTATTCGACTCATCCTCGCCCCTGAGACTCGACCCAGGAGGAAGAGAAAAGGCAGGCAGAGAGACAGGAATCAGACGCGTTAGAATCTTGGACGGTTCGCCACCGTCGGCCCGCGAGCCTTCGTCACTATTGTTGAGCTCACTTGGGACCCAGCGGACGATTGCCCTAAGGTTTCGACTTAAAAGATAGGCAGCAAATTTACGAATATGTCGCAATATCGCGAAGCTACGACACCTACATCTATCAAACGCTAGTGCTACACCTAGGTTATCAACTAACAAGATCTGCCTGACATTGAGGCCGAAACGAGTGAGTGCAATACGCCTCAGATTTCACGAGGGCCCTGGACTCTAGAAAGCCGATGTGCTCACCGTGCCTCCACGTCCCCTGGCCAACGTTACGCCAAAGCTGATGAGACAGGAGAGAGCTGGGCACCTCACGGAACTCCGGGTCCATCTCGTAGTCACCCCTGGGCAGCGTGGATTCGGTCAAGGCCTTCTCGCCTTCGTCAACACAGAGAGCCACGTCCTCTCCCCTGGCGGTCAGAAACTCCCCAAGACCCGCGGCAGAGAGGGCGGAGCGACGAGCGTCACCCCCCCCCTCGGTACGGAAACGACACCTCTCCCGCCAGCGTCCCACGGAGTTGAGAGCCTCGAGATCCCAGAAGCTCCCCGCGATACCAAACCCACTCTCAGAAGCATCCGCACACTGCACCCATCGATTATATGGCAACCGCCAATCTGAGACGATCAGGGGAAGCAAGCCCCGAAACGTCTTCAACTCTTCTCGAAACCTATTCCAAAGGGATGCTGAATCTTTGCCCATTTTAGTCACAAACCTATAACAAGAGTGAAAGACGCAGAGCACGGGGCGGCGCACCAGGCCCAGGCACGTGCAATGCCCCAGCAGGACGCGCAGATCATCACCACGGACTGCACGAAGTTGGGGCAGTCCCGTGATCGCCTGGCGCACCCCCCAGAGCCTCTTCGACGTCGGGCGCGTCTGCAGCCTCTGGCCGCCCAGCACCACGCCGAGCACCTCGATGCCGTCACACCGAACCTCACGCCCGTGGACGCGTGGACCCACGGCCTCGAAGGCCTGCGCCAGCTCGTCGAGGCTGCTGCTCACGCGCCCCCCGTTCTGCCCGATCACGCCTATGTTGTCGACGTACACGTAGTGCTCGATCTGCGCCGTGCCCGCCGCCAACCTGAGCACCAATGGCTTCCCCACGTCGCTGAGGGGCGCGCCGTCGCGAAGGCTCGGCGCGAACTGACAGCGGAGCTCCGCCACGCTCTGGCACAGGCACAGGCTCCACGTACGTCCCATCGGGAGAGCCTCGGGGACAGGGAAGATGACGTCGTCGTAGCCGAGCACCTTCCCCTCCAGCATCGCCCCGTGGAGCCTGACGTCCCCGGCCTCCAGGGCGGGCAGGCCGAACAAGCGCTTCATCCAGGGCGGCAGCCGCACGCGGTGGAAGGCGCCCTTCACGTCCGCCACCCCCGCCGAGAACTCCACGTCCTTGAGCGCCGCCTGGAAGGCCGCCTGCAGATGGCCCTCGGCGCCCCCGTCCTCCTCGAGTTCGAAGGCCGAGAGACCCTCCGCTGTCAGCAACTGCACCGACGGGGGACCTATCAACCAAGCGTTGCTCCTGCGACAATCCAGAATCATACGAGTCGTTTCCCCCCCGTCTTCCACGCGAAAAAGATGCCCACCGTCTCCGAGACCTGACGTGCACATGACACCAGCCCACGTTTCGCGAGATCCCTCACAAAGTCACCGTACCGCCGCCGGCTCCGCACCAGCGATGGTTCGCTGAAGGGCGCCCGCGGACAACGCTCCAGCGCCTCGAGCGCGCTCTCGTGGCCCCGCAGCATGCGCTCGCCCTGCCCCATCCACGCACTGGCGCGCCCGCCCCCGAAGCAGCTCGCGAAGCGCGGGCGCCTCGGCGATGCCCTCGGGAAGCGACGGCAGCCCAGGTCGGCAAGGGGCGAGCGCGTCCTCGGGAGGGCCGCCAAGGTAAGGCGACCTCCCTCGCATCAACTCCCGCAAGGCTGAATGCGGAGGCTGCAGCCCCACGCCCCGCATCGGCTGCGCGACGTCGTTCACCTGCCCATCGATGCGCTGCGCGACGTCGAGCTGCGCGGCCGCCACGGGCGTCGTGGAAGACCCCGCGGATGCCCCTGCCAGCCAATTGAGGCTGTCAACCGCCTCGTTCACCAGCACATCATGAAAGCGTCGCTGACGAAGTCGACGCCGACCTCGCCCTGACGCCGCGTGGCCCACGAGCTCCCCCCTCCCTGGCAACGGGAAGATGTCGCGAACGCCCCCCCCCAGGCCACGGCCCAGGCGGTCCTGCACACTCGAGGCCGCTGGCTGAACCACGTCCAGCGGCCACTCCTTCCATCGTCATTTGTCAGCCCCCGACGCGGTCACGTCGGAGCCTTCGGCCCTTTCGGACCCTTCTTGTTGCCGTTGCCGTCATCTCTCTCTGACTTGGGCCGCTCGGCCGCCGTGAGGCCTCGAACACGAGCGCCCAGGAACTCGGCGTCCTCCTTGGCCCGCTTGGCACCGAAGCTGCGCAGCTCAGGCGCCACCACGTCTCCCGGGCCCGTCTCGCCTGCGAGGTAGCGGGCCATCCGCCAGTTGGCTGGAGCTCCAGGCACAGAGTGGGCGTCGGTGATCACCTGAATTCGCCTCGCGAGCCTCTCCAGCGACCGCAGACCGCCCAAGCTCAGGCAGAGAACCTCCAGCTCGTGGTAGATCCGATCCGTGCGCTCGATGCGGTGCTCTCGGCTCCACTCGGCCAGCCAGCGCATCGGGTCGCCCCCGCTCTTGTACATGGCCTTTGCCAGGTGGGCGATCGACGCGGGACCATCGATCGGGTCGTCGGGGGAGCTCTCGGCCGTGATCTCGCTCGCTCACCACGCTGCGCCCATCCTTGAACCTTTCCCCGTGCCCGTCGAAGTCCACGCTGAGGGTCCTCACGTCGCCTACGCTACTGGTCGCTATACGCTCCTCTCCACTGCCAGCCTCGCCCGCGGTCTCGCTAGTGTTCAGCCCGAGCTGGTCCTTCACTCCCGTTCCACCGATCTGTCGACCTGAGGCTCCAATACGTCTATGGCTCGGCGCAGGCGCGCTATCTGCTCAATGGCCAAGGCGGGTGCACTACCGACACCCACCCGACGCACTCGAGACACCTCCGAGCCCATGAACTTCAGCCCGTCGCTTCCAGTAATCACGTCCGTCGGTGTCATGTGCACTTCCTCGCCTATGGCCCGTCCGCCGCCTGACTCCATCAGCACCCAGATCGTGTCGGAAGGGGGTGAGACGTCCACAAGCTGAGCCAGATCACCTCGAGGTGCACGCAGAACAGCCGACAGCTCCGTTCGATGACCGTCGTCCCCGATAACGTACTTTGGCCATTGCTCCAGCTTCTGTCCCCTCGCCGTCTCGACGTCGCGGCACCCCTTGCTTAGCGTCATGATCTGCTCGTGACTCGGTCTCTCCCTGGACTTGTAAAGCCGCCGAGCGCCAAGCAACGGGTAGCCTACGTTCGGCATCGGCCGAGCCCCGCTGGGGCCCGTGAGAGGATCTTCTCCGTCGAGCCGCTCCTTCCACACGTCTCCGTCGGGAGAGAGAACCCACCAGACTTCGTCGTCCTCTATGCCCGACCCGTCTTCGCATACACGTCGAGCTGGCCACAGCAGATGTCTCTCGTGATCCACGTCATCATCTGAATAGCTCACGCGGGCCCGCGAGCCCACGGCCGCCTCACGCCAGAACTCCTGCTCCCCTGCGGCGAGGCGCATCGGCACGTGAGCTCTCGCCATCTCTCGTCGCCGTTTCTGTCCTCACTCCTCGCCGCGCCTGCCACACGTGCCACGCGGCGCCGCCGAGCACCTGCCCCGCCCACCACAGCAGCGGGCCACGCTCCCAGCCTGCTGGGGGCTCGGGCGCGGGCGCGGGGCACTCCTGCGCAGCAGGCTCCCAGGCGGGGCACTCGGCCGCCGCCCACGGGGGCGCCCCAGCCGCCCACGCGGCCGCTGGCGCGGCAGGCGGTGGCGGCGGTGGCGGCGGAGGCGGCGCGGCCGCGTTCGCAGTCCAGTTGCGAGCCGCCGCCACTTCGCGCTCCCGCACGGCCTGCGAGAGCTTTTCTTGCACGAACTCGCCGAGCTGCAACCAGAGAACCAGCCACAGAGGAAGGTTCGGAGGCGCCTGCCACTGCATGGCCTGAGAACCGAGATGGGCTGCGGTCGCAATGCTCCCTGCTCATCGTTGGCAGACGACACCCCACTCCCCGCTTAATCATATCCGTGCACGCACCCCCATCATCATCATCATCAACATGATCAACGTCAACATCACCATGAAACAAGACATCCTCCGACTGGAGTCCCGGACATTTACTGGAATGTGTGTTTTCAATCCGCGGCCCCAGAGGTGCCGACCGCTTGCTTCCCCGAGGGTAGTTTTTCGCCACGGACGCATAGATCCTCCACCGTTCCCCCTGCCGCGTTGAGGCATGGTGGAGCGCCAAGTTCTGTCTGGTGGGGTTTTTGTACTCAAAAAAAAAAAAAACGCCCCCCTAGTCGCAGACTGGTGCGTGCATCGTCCCAACTCCCGAGGCCACGACCCCTCGTTAAAAGCGATGGATGCGCTTTCCAGGGGCCACGATCACTCGAACAACAAAGATGTGTCCGCGTCCCGAGCTTCCAAGACGGTCCAGGCAGGCAACCAAGGCAACCAAGATGACTTAAGATGCCTCGACGACGGTCAAAGATGGCCCGCCCCACGGCTGTCTAATATGGCTTCAAGATCGCCCCCGAAACCTCCACGATGGCTCCAAGTCGGTCCAAAAATTACCGAGGATCCCAAGGTGGCCCAAAAGGACCCCACGATGGCCCAATAGGCATCCTGTACGGATCCAGGACGGCCTCCCCATGGGATCCCAGACGGCGTTAGGCCCTGTGAAGGCCTAAAACGGCCCCCAGACATCCACCGTGTGGCGGCCAAGAAGGCTCAAGACGGCCCCAGAAGGCCCAACGACTGCGACATAAGGCCCCAACACGGCTCAATCGGCCTCCAAGAGCCCCAAGATGGCCCAACAGGACTCCACAAACCTTCCTCTTCCTCCTCCTCCTCGACCTCCTCCTCCTCCTCCTTCTCCTCCTCCATCGCCTCGTCATCGTTACCATCCTCATCATCCTCATTGTCATCATCATAGCTCCCCCAAGCCTGAATATACGAGATGTCACACGAGACGGCCTCCCGTGCCACCTCGAACATGCATCACCCAAAGATGCTGGGCTGGCACGGTGGCGGGACTTGCAGCAAGCAGCTGGATAACGGACCCGAGAGGCCGAAATCGGGGGAAAAACAGCTAGGATGACAAAACATATCGTCGGAGATCTGGCGTCGCCTTCGTGATGGCCGTCGCCATCGTCGTCGTCGTCGTCGCCGTCACCGTCGTCGTCGCCAGCGTCGCCGCCACCAGCGCCGCGGCTGCCGCCGCCGCCGCCGCCGCCGCCGTCGTCGTCGTCGTCGTCGCCGTCGCCGTCGCCGTCGCCGTCGCCGTCGTCGTCGTCGTCGTCGTCGTCGTCGTCGTCGTCGTCGTCGTGGTGTCGTCGTCGTCGACGACGTCGGCGTCGTGTCGTCGTCGCCGTGTGGCCGTGGCCGTGGCCGTGGCCGTGGCCGTGGCCGCCACCGCCGTCGTCGTCGTCATCGCCGTCGTCGTCGTCGTCGTCGCCGTCGTCGCCGCCGTCGCCGTCGCCGTCGCCGTCGCCGTGGCCGTGGCCGTGGCCGCGGCGCCATCGCTCGGGGAGCCACGCTGCGCAGCAGCCACCGCGCCACCGCGCCGAGCAGCCGCGCGGGCCGGGGGCCGTCAGGCTCGGCGGCCTGCCCAAGGGTGGGTTGGGGATTGATTTTCTGGGAGGAGGAAGAGGAAGAATACTACGAATAATAATAAGCATACTGGCAGAACAAATGATAAGAGAAAGACGGATAAGAAGAGTACTACGAATCATCACACTTATAGGGATAATAATACTGATCATCAAAAGAAGAACAATCGGAATACTAATAATAACACTAATAAGACTGATAATAAGCAAGACTATTACTATTAATACGAATAATACTGATAAAAAATAAAAAATATTAGGAGGCGGCACGAGGAGGAGGGAGGAGGAGGAGGAGGAGGAGGAGGAGGAGGAGGAGGAGGAGAAGAAGCAGCAGGAGCAGGAGGAGGAGGATCCGAGAGAATTCGGCGACGACGGAGTCAAGAACTGCCAGCTAGGACGTGTTGCAACTTCGGCGCCTCCTGCGACCCAAAGATGAGGAGCAGGAGGAGGAGCAGCAGGAGCAGGAGGAGGAGGACGAGGAGGATGAGGAGGAGGAGGAGGAGGGCGAGGAAGAGGAGGAGGAGGAAGAGGAGGAGGAGGAGGAAGAGGGCGAGGAGGAGGAGGAGGGGGAGGAGGAGGAGGATGGGGAAGAGGAGGAGGAGGACCAGTGTAACACCAAGAGTCATCAACGATGTTGGAATTAACCATCCCTCCAAGCTCCCTCTTCATAGGCCCCACAACGGTTCATTTCCATTGAGAGAACTGCCTCATTGAAAGACAACCGTTTGAAAAGCCTGCAACATGCCGAAACATTGCTCTCGGAATTTCAACGCCATGTATCAACCTGACTGCTGCGTCTTGACGATCCGAAATCGTGCCAGAACGCCATTTGGGGGATTTCAACACCGCGAATCAACATAACTGTTGCACCCGCTCCTTCCACAACACCATTTCTGTTACGTTGACCATGTGAACCCGTGAAACTCTTGCAAATTTTGAAAATGAATGTGCGCGGCGCTAAGGCGAGAACCATATGTTGAAAAAGAACCGCCCTCATTCCGTGAAACTCTTGCAAATGTTCAAAGCGAGTGTGCACGGCGCTACAGCGAGAGCCACATGTTGAAAACCACCCGCCCTCAATCCGTGAAGCTCTTGCAAATTTCTACAAAGAATGTGCACGGCGCTCAGGGGAAAGCCACATGTTGAAAACCACCCGCCCTCAATGCGTGAAAGTCTTGCAAATTTCTACAAACAATGTGCGCGGCGCTAAGGCGAGAACCACATTTGAAAACGACCCAGCCTCAATCCGTGAAGCTCATGCGATACCGTGAAAGCAAATGTGCACGGCGCTCAGGCGAGAGCCACATTTTGAAAACCACCCGCCCTCAATTCGTGAAACTCTTGCAAGTGTTGAAAACCAATGTGCGCGGCGCTAAAGCGAGAGCCGCATTTTGACAACGACCCGCCCTCCATCTGTGAAACGGTTGCCACTTTTTAAGCTTCAGAGCCAGAAATGGTGAGGAAGTCTCAGGCGAAACGCCCGGCCCGCCCTAAAAACTGGCCTCGGGGTGCGACAGGGCGGAGTTATCTATAAGGAGAAGGAATGATGGAGGAGGAGGAGGAGGAAGAGGAAGAGGAGGATGAGGAGGAGCAGGAGCAGGAGGAGGAGAAGCAGGAGCAGGAGCAGGAGCAGGAGGAGGAAGATGAGGAGGAGGAGCAGAAGGAGGAGGACGAGGAAGAGGAGGAGGAGCAGCAGCAGCAGCAGCAGCACTAGGAGCAAGAGGAGTATTGTAAGCTCGACCGCCACGCGGCGCAGCTGCCGCTGACCACCACACCGAGAGCTGACGCCAACGGTGGCACAGTCATGGGGGCGCTTGCACGAAACTGGGGTCCAAGGGGCGAGGAGGAGTAGCAGCAGCAGGAGGAGGAATCTGTTGGCCAAGCCTGAGAGGCCGAGCTGCACCCAACGACGAAGGCACACCTCAGGCCAACCACCTAAGCCCCTGACCTTACCTGCACCTGCGCCGAGAAAGGTGCCACCAGTCCACCCGAAAGGTATGCCCTGCATGCCCACTTCTCACGAGTTCTCGCTGGCCGTGCTCGCGCCAGCAGCCCCGTCGGGCGTGAAAGCCTGCAGGCGGCTTGCACCATCGTTCCGTGGTTGCTCATGGGCGCGGAGGACTGCCTTTTGGACGCCCTCGCGCCCAAGGTACAAGCTTTCGAGGGACCGCGGCAATTTCTCGGCCCCTCTCCTGGCGGGGCCAGGGCGCTCCTGCAGCGCGTGCCGAGGCTCCTCGGTGCTCTACCTGCCACGGCGGCGGCCGCACGCCACCGGACACCGAGGCCCGAGGGCCAACACCTCTTGTCGCGGACTCGGCGAACCCACAAGTCGGTAGGAGGAAGTGGATCGAGTTGCGGAAAAACATACGTATTTCGCCGAGTGCGCTCCACTACTCGCAAAGTGCCTACTCGCAAACGTCAAAAAATCACACGTTCGCCTCGATGTAATTTATCGTAGATCCTTCGCGGCTGATCCAGGCCATTTGCGAGCTGTGACTTCGCGAGTAGCGGAACGCGCTTGCCTAGTATTAGCACCAGGACAAGGCGAAGGAGGGAGAGCGGACGCGGAAGGGACGGACGAGGGACGAGGGCGGCACTCGGGACAGAAGGCAGGGGCTGCGCCAGGCTGCCGGCTTCAGGCGACTTGCAAAACTGCAGCAGGCAGCGAGACTGCGCCAATCCATGGCAGCGTCGACGAGTCCGTTTGCTTCCACACTTGACCACCTCGTAGGCCGAGGACTGAAGTGCAGGGGGGGGCGTTCCGCGGAGGGAGGTAGGAGGAGGGGGAGGATGACGGGGGGGGTGCTCGATGCGCGAACCCTGCTGTGCTGAGCCTGGGCCGCACGGCTGGCGCCATCGGCACTCACCTAAGTAATGAAAGGGGAACGGGAGAGGCTCAGGGGGGAGGAGGGGAGAAACACCAGGCGTGCGGCACGGCGAACGGATCAAGACGCTGGCGCTGCATTCTCGCCGCCGCTGGGGCCATCCGTCAAGACGACGAGACCCCCAAATTTGGCGCCCATGGCCAGCTCGCCGAAAGGCTGGGGCCGACGGTCGCCCGAAGAGTCACCGCTGTGAGCGTCCCGGCGGAAGGCGGTGGCGCTCTGTCTCGCGACACTCCCGTGGCGTGTTGCCGCGCGACTTACACCCACATGATGCACGGAGAATGTACGCACCTGCCGACAACGGACGATGGCGACCGCCACCCGCGCCGCAGCGAGGCGGTAAGTGTGACGTCCGTGTGCCGCTGCGCAGGCACCGCACACGGCGAAACCCGCCACGGAACGCGATCAGCTCATGCCTGCCGCCCTGCACGGGGACATCCGCAGTGACGGCAGGATCGGCGCGGCTGCCAAACACGCGGCCGCGTTCCTGCCATGGGACGGCCGCGCGTGCAGAAACCGACCGGGGAACCGGCCCCCACACACTGCGCCGAGCTGGATGCCCCTAGCACCCTCCGCTCCGCAACGGCATCGCTGGGATGGGAGCGGGCGCCCTTCCGTGCAGCAGAATCGGCTTCTGCATTGCCGAGCCGACGATAGCGGACGTCAGGACTAATGTCGTCCTCGCTTGCCCCGGCATGCCCTTTGACCCTGCAGACCCGCACTTGACAGTCGAAATCGTCAAAAAGGCATCCCAAATAGCCGTCCACAAGTCGGCCGCGACACACCCGGCATGAGTGGTCTCCCAGCGCCCTTTAGCGAACGAGGATACCACCCAGTGGCAGTCAGAGTCCAGAACTGTGCCCGCCACCCCGCGAACCCTCAAGCATGCAGGGAGGGCCCATGCGCTAGGACCCTGACCGTGCCCGACGGCGACACTCGAGCGAGGCCCCGACCCGCCACGCGCAGAAGGAGATCCCCTCTCAGTCACCGAAGACATCGCCCTCGCAACAGAGAGGGAGGGGGCAGGGCCAGGGAGGAACTCCTGGGGGTCGGGCACGAGCCCATGCCGCCATAGGCACCAATCTGGGTGCGAGGCTGCAGGCTCCAGCAGGCTCACGGGCAAATCATAGTCGCGCCTCCGCACGCGCGTGGTCACACAGCTACCCCCGGCTGTGTGCTGCAGGGTGCCCGCCTCGCCGCCGCAGTATGGGGAGACGCCTGCAGCCCCGCGTCGTGGCGCCGCGTTGCATCCCAGATGCCATTGCCGACGACTGCGCAGACGAGCCCTTGGTGGGCCAGGCTCCAGTCGGCCGACACCTTGCCCGTGGCCGGCGCCCGCAGCGGCTCCAAATAGGGCTCGCGCGTGAGGTCGGCCATGTACGGGCGCGGCGCAAGCGCTCGCTGAAGCAGCCACCACTGCGCGGAGCGCTGCGCCAACACCATGACCGTCTTGGGGCACATCTCCATGAGGTTGACCCTGAAGCCGTCGTGGGAGTGGAAAATGCACGGCGTGCTAAGCACCTTCCAGCAGATCCGCCTGGCCAACGCCACTGCCGCGCCCACGGGGCCTGCGACCAGCTGCCAGTCCACACAGTCCGTGCTGTATGCAACCGCCGCGTCGGCTGCGTAGGCCAGCTTGGTCAGCCACTCGCGCGGCAGCCACATGTCCCAGACCGCTTTAGCGAAGTTGCCGATCAGCCCCACCGTGCAGGCGTAGGCGGGATCGAGACTGTGCGGCGTAACCTGGATGGCGAGGTCCAGGGCACAACGCCAGGTGGGCGGCCCAGGGCACAACGCCAGGTGGGCGGCCCTGCGCAGCGGTTCGATGCGGGACCACGCCCAGCCAGCTAATGTGCGCGGCGCTAATGCGCGAACCACATTCTGAAAACGACCCGCCCTCCATCCGTGAAACTCTTGGAATTTGATTAATCGTATGTGCGCCGCGCCAAGGCGATAACCACCTTGTGAAAACGACCCGCCCTCAATCCGTGACGAACGTGCGCCACGCCCAAGCGAGAACCACATTTTGAAAACGACCCGCCCTCCATCCGTGAAACTGTTACCAATGTTTAAGCTTCAGAGCCATACGTTGTGAGGAAGTCTTAGGCGAAACGCCTGGCCCGCCCTAACAACTGGCATCGGGGGGTGCGACATGGAGAAGTTATTTATAATGAGTGGAGGAGGAGGAGGAGGAGGACGAGCAGGAGGAGGAGGAGGAAGGGGAGGAGGAGGAGGAGGAGGAGGAGGAGGGGAGGAGGAGGAGGAGGAGGAGGGAGGAGGGAGGAGGAGGAGGAGGAGGAGAGGAGGAGGAAAAGAGGAGGAGGAGGAGGAGGAGGAGGAGGAGGAGGAGGAGGAGGAGGAGGAAGGGGAGGAGGAGGAAGGGGAGGAGGAGAAGGAGGAGGAGGAAACTCCAGCGGATCACACTTTGACCGAGCACTGCAACATGATCCGAATGTATTAGAATCATGCTGGGCGCCCCGAGGAGGCCACTCGGGCCCTCAAGTACTTTAGATTTCTGGCGCAAAGTGCGTAGTGCTTCCTAGCAACGCTTGCCAAACAGTGGCTTTCTTGCAGCACAATGAGGGCCTGCACGAAGCGCCGCACCCTGCCAGGACGAGCTCCTCTCATGGGCACGCGCGACCTCCTGATAGCGGCCTTGCGCTCGTGGGTCATGAGGCTGCCTCGGTACCCAAGGCCGTGGGGCCTAATGAGGGGGCCAGCTGGCGTTTTCATCGCCACCGCGCTCCGTCTTGGATGGGCCACGCAAGCGCCGTGGTCCATAACATGTGACGCATAGGTGATAGATCTCGCCCGCACCAATTTAAATGTCTTGCATGGGCTGGTCAGAACGGCCACACATATCGGACTTCAGAGGGCGGGGCTTGCCCGTTGGCGCTAAGAAGCCAGAGTTCAGGATCAGAGCCTTCTAGAACCGATTCGCTCGAGGTGTGCCCTCCCGCCAATAAATATTCACTGCGATTGCCAGGCCGTCGTAGATGAAGCTGGCACGGGTGATGATGATGATGATGATGATGATGATGAGGATGATGATGATGATGATGATAATGATGATAATGATGATAATGATGACGATGATGCCGATGCTGATGCTAATGATGATGCTGATGATGATGATGATGTTGATGCTGCTGCTGATGACGCTGGTTATGATTATGTTTATGATTGTGATTATGATTATGACTATGAGTATGATTATGAATATGAATATGATTATGATGATGATAATGACGATGATGATAATGATACTGATGATGATGACGATGATGATGATAATGATACTGATGATGATGCTGATAATAATGATGATGATGATGATGGTGCTGATGATGATGATGATGATGATAATAATAATGATGATGATGATGATGATGATGATTGTGATTATGATTATGATTATGATTATGATGATGATGATGATGATGATGATGATGATGATGATGATGATGATGATGATGATGATGATGATGATGATGATGATGATGAGGGGTGGTGCTCCCGTCTGGCCAAGGCCCACAACGACCTCTGGCGTGAGTTTTGGCTTCGTGCTGGTGCTCCGGGAGGCCTGGGGCCCCGAGGGGCCTCCCCAAGACGATCAAAGCCCACGCGACTCGTGCACATCGGCGCGAGTCGTGGGAGCGTCTCCTGTCTTGGAAACAAGGACTCCCAACTTCGCGCTTCGCGCTGCGCGAAGCGCGAAAAGCGGATAACTTCGCGCTCTCGCGCCGCCTCCCAGGGGCGAAAAGGAAGATGAGGAGGAATCGGAGCCGAACCGCGAAGCGCGAATAACTTCGCGCCCTCGAGGGCGCCCTTGGGAAATAAGCTAACTAATAACGCCGCCAAGCAAGGCGCGAAACTAAACGAGCATCAGTTTGGGCAACGATAAGCGTATGAACATAAATTCAGCATGGTAGCAATTGCAGTGGAGTGTTCTATCCGGCTCGGAGCGATGGCGTCGGATGTTGTGGACACAATGGCCGACGCCACCGAGGACAGCATCACGAATCTCGGAGGGACCACGGCCGTCGAATCGACTCCCCCTCCCCCTCTTCCTCCTCTGACGCGTCCTCCTCCCCCCCGCCTTCGAACGAGAACGAGCCGACGGCCGACACCGAGGTAGTCGAAACAGCCCGCCAGGATCGTATTCTCAAGGCCCGACTGCTGGGACACCACTTTGTGTGTTTCGGCAAACTTGCGCTTTCAGTCGACGATGTGTCTTTTGTGTTCAGTGTAAGTGGACGGTTATGATCAACCATCCCTGCAGAAGGGGCCAAGCGTCGGACGACCAAGGATCGGCTGACGCGCGTGTGGGAGGGGCGCCATCCCAAACCAGGGGCTCCTATGTAGAACAGTTTGCAAGGTGCCAGCAAGCGCCCGTCGCTCTGATCTCTGGCGGGTGTCTTAGACTGAACAGGATCCTTGACCAGATCCTACCACCTACCTCCTACTTCCTCCACCTCCTCCTCCTCCTCCTTCTCCTCCTCGTCCTCCTCGTCCTCTGCGACCTCCTCGTCCTCCCTCCTCCTCCTCCTCCTCCTCCTCCTCCTCCTCTTCCTCCTCCTCGTCCATTCCTTATCCTTATAAATAACTTTTCCGTGACACACCCCGAGGCTAGTTTTCAGGGCGGGCCGGGCGTTTCGCCTGAGACTTTCTCAGCATTTATGACCCTGAAGCTTTACAATTGGCAAGGCAACAGTTTCACGGATGGAGGGCGGGTCGTTTTCAAAATGTGGCTCTCGCCTTAGCGCCGCGCGCATTCGTTTTCAAACTTTGCAAGAGATTCACTGATTGAGGGCGGGTGGTTTTCAAACTGTGGCTCTCGTATTAGCGCCGCACATTCGTTTTAACCATTGGCAACACTTTCGCGGTTTGAGGGCGGGTCGTTTTCAAAATGTGGCTCTCGCGTTAGCGCCGCGCACATTCGTTTTCAAAATGTGCAAGAGCTTCACGGATTGAGGGCGGCTCCTTTTCAACATGTGGCTCTCGCCTTAGCTCCGCGCGCATTCGTTGCAACAACATCCAGGAAATTATTCGCCGTACCAAGAGCATTTTTTTGGAGGATTCACGATTATGCGGGCGCAACAATTGCGATGATTCACGGAGTTGAAGTCCCACGAACGGCGTTATGGCACGATTCGGGATCGTCAAAACGCAACAGTCAGGTCATCCGTGGCGTTGGAATACCTGGAGCAATGCTTTGGCATGCTTCAGGTATTCAAACGGTTTCTTTCGACACAGCATGTCTTTATGTGGAAATTAACCGTTGTAGGGGCCCATGAAGAGGGAGCTTGGGGGAGCGTTTATTCCAACATCGTTGGTGCCCTTTGGGTTTACACTGGTCCTCCTCCTCTTCCTCCTCCTCCTCCCTCCTCCCTCCTCCTCCTTCCTCCTCCTCCATCATCCCTCCTCCTCCCTCCTCCTCCTCCTCCTCCTCGTCCTCCTCGTCCCCCGCGTCCTCCTCGACCTCCTCGTCCTCCTCGTCCTCCTCGTCCTCCTCGTCCTCCTCGTCCTCCTCGTCCTCCTCGTCGTCCTCCCCCCCCTCCCCCCCTCCTCCTCCTCCTCCTCCTCCTCCTCCTCCTCCTCCTCCTCCTCTCCTCCTCCTCCTCCTCCTCCTCCCCCTCCTCCTCCCCCTCCTCCTCCTCTTCCTCCTCCTCCTCCTCCTCCTCCTCCTCCTCCTCCTCCTCCTCCTCCTCCTCCTCCTCCTCCCCCTCCTCCTCATCCTCCTGGTTCTGCTTTCCTCGTGGAGGATGATGATGAGGAGGAACCGGGGGCGGGGGGGGACCTAGGCAATGGATGCGAACGGTGAGGTGGAAAACGCGAAGCTTTTCCTGAAGGCGAAATGTACGAAATGTAGAACGTTTAAAGCGAAACCAATGTGGGCGTGCTAGAACGCTTTCCTGAAGCCCAAACGGCTGCGGATGCAATGCAAGGGGTAAGAAAAGGCAGGATGGAGACCGCTCGTGTTTGGCGTTCCGACAGATCCCCCGTGCACTTGCTGGCACTACACACGTTCATAAGGGGTGTTCTGCTGACCGCGCCTTCATTACTAAAAGTTGGGGAGAAAGGGGGAAAAAGAGAGAGAGAGATAGAAAGACCTGGAAACAGAGACAGAGAGCTGTGCTGAGAACTCGGGACGGCATTATTTCGCTTCTCGTCGCTAAGCTTGACCGTCTCATGGTCGTCGCTGATCTGGCCGTCCATCGCACTGGGAAAGATACCCGAACCCATGCCGCCAGCGGTCATGGGATCGGCCAGCGCGCCCCGGGCGTCGCACCAGAAAAGGGTCCACTGCTTCGTGCGCAGCTGGTCGGATAACCACCACAGGTGGCACGCCATGCTGTTCTCGGAGGGCGGCAGCAACGGGTCCACGAGCAGGGTGCCGAAGACGGACGTGCCGTCTGTGACGAGATCGGCAGGGAACAGAGGACTTCCTTCCTCCCTCAGCCCCCTGAATGCCTCGGCAAGGGCGGGGCCGCGCACCATCTCGCGCAGCGCGAAAGAGTGCGCCTGCTGTCCGTCGGCTGAGCCGCGCGCCGCGCGCAGCTCTAAGCCGAACGAGGATCTGCGCGCCAATTTGTGCGATCGGCTCGCTGCCCCCAACAAGTGGCACACCTGTTTGACGGCGCGACGGCGCATGCTGAGACGGATGCGCACGGCCACTCGCATGCCGAATCCTGCCCCCCCCCCCCCTCCTTGAAAGATCCGTCGTTGCGCGCGCAAGCTCGCCCGGCGCGCCCCATTGCTGGACATGCGATGAGTGTCTTCATTTTCTGCGCTGCCAGAGCGACTGACTTGAGCTGCGTCGCGAGTCAGTTAAAGAGCTGGTTCTTGGCCCTCTGCAGGGCGAAAGTGCACGCGGCGATGCGGCGCTGGGTGAGCAGCGCGCAAGCCGCTGCTCCCAATAGAGGATACACAGAAGGTCTGGAAGCTGACCTCTGGCCGGCTCGTCAGCCTCGGCCTTGGCGATGCCGACGTGCCTGATCGGCATCAGAGCGTCGATGCATTCGCCCTGGCAGAGCGTCGCTGAACCGTCGGCTGCGCGGCGCCAGCGCGCCCCGCAAGTGGCGAAGACGCCGCGGTCGCCCTTCATCTTGCCGAAGACGCCCTCGGCGCGGTCAATCAGCCGGTCGAAGTGCACCTTGTGTCCAGCGATAGTCAGATCGCCGACGCGTTTGGACAACGCGAGCACTAACTCCGAGACGCTCGTGCCACAAGTGCCAGGCGTCTCGCTCTCGATCTCCAGCTCCGGGCCCCGCCTGGCGGGTTTGGCGACGCTGCGGGGCAAGCTCGGGGCGCGCCCTTGCAGCCCGAGCCCGGCTCGATGCGGCGCGCGCGCTCGGTCCGCTCGACGCAGCCCTCGCGACCGGGCGCCCGCCGGAGGGTGGCTGCGCTGCCGGGCGGCAGGGCGAAGCTGGCCGAAGCTTAGTCGCAGGTCTTCAGGTCGCGCATCCTCCAAAAACCCGATCCTTCTCCACATCCGTCTTCCCAACATCACAGTCGCCATCGCCAGCGTAGCATAGCCCAGCATAGCATAGCATAGCATAGCATGGTGCGACCCCCTTCGTAGCGAGGATCGCATCGATGACCCCTCGTCGCGGGGACCTAATCGACCCACCCATCACAGTGACAGCGGGGACCTACGTAATCGACCCCCTCCCCATAGCGGGGACATAATCGACCATAGCGGGGACCTGATTGACTCCCCCTCTCATCGACTACCCTTCGTAGCGGGGAGCTAATCGACCCACCGCCCTCATAGTGGGGACGTAATCGACCCCCCCATCACAGCGGTCGTCATCATCATCATCATCATCACCACCACCATCATCATCATCATCATCATCATCATCATCATCTTCATTTTCATCTTCATCATCACCATCATCATCATACGGTCGGCACAAGGCTTACGAACTTCGGTGGCTCGGGGAGGGTACCCTTATGTTCTTCGTTTTTGTTCCATGTTCTTGTGAACCCTGGGGGAGGGTATCCTCGATGTTCTTCAGTTTGGCGCCATTATTCCTTCGTTATGACAAAGCTGGGGTTCGGGGCTCACGATTCGGCTACGAGCGTCCACGGCGGGGGCGGGACCCTCCATGTTCTTCGGTCCCGAAGTCACGGCGCGGCCTTCAGCAACCGCGTGCCCCTTCATGATGGTGGTGCGATTGCAATCACCCTCGCATGTTCTTAGGGGACTGTTTGGCGTTGGTGGGCTTCGGGCTGCGGGGCTTAGGGCGTGCGGATGCAGGCTTGATTGGGGCTACGTGCGCACGTAGGCCGCAGGGCTCGCGCGTCCGCGGCACGGGCAGGACCCTCCATGTTCTTCGGTTTCGATGTCAAGGTGCGGCCTCCAGCAACCGCGTGCCCCTTGATGATGGCGGCGTGAGTGCAATCACCCTCGCATGTTCTTAGGGGAGAACTTGGCGCTAGTGGGCTTCAGGTTTCGGAGAGTAGGGTGCGCGGCTGCAGGCATGAGGCTAGGGCGGGCGGGCGAAGCCACGCGCAGCTTCCTGGGCTGCGGCAGGGCTGAGAGGTTGGATGTGCGGATGACGTTCAGGACGTAGCGCTGATGTCGGTCCTATGCTAAGGCCCATGGGGTAGGCCGCAGGGCTCGCGCATCCGCGGCGCGGGCAGGACCCTCCATGCTCTTCGGTCTCGATGTCAAGGTGCGGCCATCCGCAACCGCGTCCCCCTGGATGATGGTGGCGCGAAAGGAATCGCCCTCGCATGTTCCTAGGAGAGAGTTTGGCGGTTGTTGGGCATCAGAGCGGGGTATGTGCGCGCGTGCGTGCGTGCGTGTGTGCGTGCGTCCTACCGAGGGCCACGCAAAACTTGACATGCGCGTCTGCGCTGCCGAACGCGAGTTAAGAGGCCCGCGTTGTCAGCAATGGGAGAGTCGCCATGTTGGCTTGGAAAACCAAAGTGAACCTTCAGCGTCGCCAGTCAGATTTCCAGGCTAGCATGGGCTCTGGCGCATGTGTTCAGAAACGGCGCATGCAACCACTTCTCGCGCGCGCCTGCGCCGCCGCGCGCGCGGCGGCGCCGCCGCGCGCGCGGCGGCGCAGGGGCGTGGGGCGCTCAGTGTTATCAGCAATAGAAGAAGCGCCATGTTGGCCTGGAGAATCAAAGTGGACCACTAGCGGTTGCCGATTGGATTTCCAAGTCAACATGGGTTCTGGTGTACGTGTCTTGCAACGGCGTATACAACAACCCCTCGCGCGCGCCCGCGCCGCCGCGCGCGCGGCGGCGCCGCCGCGCGCGCGGCGGCGCGTGCGCGTGGGGCGCCCCGCGTTATCAGCAATAGAAAAGTTGCCATGTTGGCCTGGGAAATCAAAGTGAACCCTTAGTGGTTGCCGATTGGATTTCGAAGTTAACATGGGTTTTGGTGCATGTGTTCTACAACAGCGCAGACAAACACTCCTCGCGCGCGCCTGCGCCGCCGCGCGCGCGGCGGCGTGTGCGCGTGCGGAGCTTCGCGTTATCGGCAATAGAAGAGTCGCCATGTTGGCCTGGAAAATCAAAGTGAACCCTTAGCGGTTGCCACTTGGATTTCCAAGTTAACATGGTTTCTGGTGCATGTCTTCTGCAACAGCGCGCGCAAAACTTCTCGCGCGTTCCTGCGCCGCCGCGCGCGCGGCGGCGCGCGCGCGCGAGAAACGCCGCAGCGCCAGCAATAGGACAGTTGCCGCGTTGACTGGGGAATTCAAAGGGAGCCCTTGGAAGTGGGCAGTTTGATTTCCAAGTTAACATGGGTTTTGGTGCATGTGTTCTGCAGCGGCGCATGCAAACGCTTCTCGCGCGCGCCTGCGCCGCCGCGCGCGCGGCGGCGCAGGGGCGTGGGGCGCTCAGTGTTATCAGCAGTAGAAGAAGCGCCATGTTGGCCTGGAGAATCGAAGTGGACCACTAGCGGTTGCCGATTGGATTTCCAAGTCAACATGGGTTCTCGTGTACGTGTCTTGCAACGGCGTATACAACAACCCCTCGCGCGCGCCCGCGCCGCCGCGCGCGCGGCGGCGCCGCCGCGCGCGCGGCGGCGCGTGCGCGTGGGGCGCCCCGCGTTATCAGCAATAGAAAAGTTGCCATGTTGGCCTGGGAAATCAAAGTGAACCCTTAGTGGTTGCCGATTGGATTTCGAAGTTAACATGGGTTTTGGTGCATGTGTTCTACAACAGCGCAGACAAACACTCCTCGCGCGCGCCTGCGCCGCCGCGCGCGCGGCGGCGTGTGCGCGTGCGGGGCTTCGCGTTATCGGCAATAGAAGAGTCGCCATGTTGGCCAGGAAAATCAAAGTGAACCCTTAGCGGTTGCCACTTGGATTTCCCTGTTAACATGGTTGTCTTCTGCAACAGCGCGCGCAACACTTCTCGCGCGTTCCTGCGCCGCCGCGCGCGCGGCGGCGCGCGCGCGCGAGAAACGCCGCAGCGCCAGCAATAGGACAGTTGCAGCGTTGACTGGGGAATTCAAAGGGGGCCCTTGGAAGTGGGCAGTTTGATTTCCAAGTTAACATGGGTTTTGGTGCATGTGTTCTGCAGCTGCGCATGCAAACACTTCTCGCGCGCCTGCGCCGCCGCGCGCGCGGCGGCGCCGCCGCGCGCGCGGCTGCGCAGGGGCGTGGGGCGCTCAGTGTTATCAGCAGTAGAAGAAGCGCCATGTTGGCCTGGAGAGTCAAAGTGGACCACTAGCGGTTGCCGATTGGATTTCCAAGTCAACATGGGTTTTGGTGTACGTGTCTCGCAACGGCGTATACAACAACCCCTCGCGCACCGCGTTATCAGCAATAGAAAAGTTGCCATGTTGGCCTGGGAAATCAAAGTGAACCCTTAGTGGTTGCCGATTGGATTTCGAAGTTAACATGGGTTTTGGTGCATGTGTTCTACAACAGCGCAGACAAACACTCCTCGCGCGCGCCTGCGCCGCCGCGCGCGCGGCGGCGTGTGCGCGTGCGGAGCTTCGCGTTATCGGCGATAGAAGAGTCGCCATGTTGGCCTGGCACACATGCACCAACACCCATGAGTTGCGCCGCTGCAAGACCCAGAGTTGTTGGGGGCGCCGCAGGGTTGGGGCGAGAGCTCGCGCGCGTGCATGAGTGCCAGGGCGTGAGACGTGGCGCTGAGGCCCACTGCTAGAGCCCTAAGCTGGCCGCAGGCCTCGCGCGTCCGCGGCGTGGGCAGGACCCTCCATGTTCTTCGGTCTCGGTGTCAATGTGTCGCCTCCAGCAGCCGCGCGCTCGTGGATGACGGCGGCGCGGAGACGCACACCCTCGCATGTTCTTGTTTTGGGGCAACAGCAGCCTGGAGCTGGGCCTAGGGTGGCGGGGGCCAGGCCGCGCGGCAGCGGCCTTGAGTCTGGGGCGAGCAGGCGAGGTCGCGCGAGGCTCCCTGGGGCGCCGCGGGGTTGGGGCGAGAGCTCGCGCGCGCGCATGAGTGCCAGGGCGTGAGACGTGGCGCTGAGGCCCACGACTAAGCTGGTCGCAGGCCTCGCGCGTCCGCGGCGCGGACAAGACCCTCCATGTTCTTCGGTCTCGATGTCAACGTGCTGCCTCCAGCAACCGCGCGCTCGTGGATGACGACGGGCGCGCGGAGGCAGATCCAGGGCACAGGAACACAGCGTGGGTCTCGGGGGGCGGGGGGGGGTCAGGGCTTCGGGGTTGCGTGGTCCAGGCTGTGCAGTCGAAGGCTTTAGGCTGGGGGCTGAACCAGATGCGTACTTACGCACGTTGGCTCGGAAGTGAAGGCCGGGGACACCTCGGAAGGGCGTCCTCGACGTCCTTATGGTTTGGGGTACTTTGGCCCGCGGAGGGTCTCATGTTCTTGTCCGATGTTCTTGTGGCCTTGTTCCGGCCGTAATAATCATCATCATCATCATCATCATCATCACCATCATCATCATCAGCATATCCATGCTCATCATATTTTTACTCACCATGGCCATCATCGTCGTCGTCTGTGTCGTGGCCGTCGTCATCATCACACCAGAAATCATCCTGATTTCTGCTTCCCCAAGACGCCCCCCAAGATGCGCCACCAAGACGACCCCCAAGACGGCACCACCAAGACGGCACCCCCAAGACGGCCCCCAAGACGCCCCCCCAAGACGCCCCCCAAGACGACGCCACCAAGACGACCCCCGAGACTGCTCCACCAAGACGGCACCACCAAGACGACACCGTCAAGACGGCCAATTAACCGCCGACCCGCGCCGAATGCTCTTGGGTCACGAGGCGTAGTCCGCGGGCCTCCTCTCGGGCCCCCAGGCGCATGAGGTATAATGTTGCATCGTTTATGTTATGTTGTTGTTTATGATTGGTTTGCTATATTATGTTATGTTGGCGGCGGGGCGTACTAGCTTGGTATGTTATGGTATGATTGCTATGCTACGTTACGCTATGTGATGGTATGTTGTGTTATGTTATGTTATGGTGTGACTGATACTATATGTTATGTTATGTAATGCGTGGTTACGCATTGTTTATATCATCATATGCTATGTGATGCTGTACTGTTATGCTATGATATGCTATGGTATGTCACTGAAGGGTCCTCTTTGGCGTTATTCGGGGTCCTCTTGGGCGCTCCGCGCGGACGGAAATGGCGCCAGCCTCATGGCGTCGGAAGTGGCGTAAGCCCCAAGAACATGTCTGCGTCGGAATCGACGCAAGCCTTGTGTAACAACCCATGTGGCCGAAATATTCAAAGCACGATGCGACGGCACTGAAAAAACTTTGCATCATCAGATACAGGCAACAAGCAAGCGTACAGTAGAAACGAGCACATGCTCTTGTTGTATTGCGTTGTTATCCTATGTTTTTTTTTTTGTTTTTACATTGTTGTCAATGTCAGTGCTACGTCCCTACGACGTAGTGATTCCTACACTACGGTAGGGAGCTCTTTAAGCTTCAGCCCTTGCTGAACAGACGCTCCGCACCTGGACTCGTCCAAGTGGCGGAGCCACACCCCGAAAGTTTGAATTGTGAACACATTTTTCCACGTGGAGAAATCTCTTGACTTCTCTGAGAGTGAAACCAGAGCGATCGTGTCCATGGGTCGCTGCTGCAGTTTTGGTCTCTTCTTATCGGCCTCGACTGCAGCCCTGAACCCATCCTTAGAAAATATGGTCTTCCAACCAGGTGGACGTGGCTCCTGCAGCATGCGAGCAAAAAACGGGTGGCCTGCAGCGAACGCAGCCGATATAAATATGGATCTCTGTGTGGCAGCACCGTTCGTCAATACCAAATGCGCGCCACGTCTACCGTGCGACGTGAAGAAACTAGGGGTGCCGACTGTGCCACCTACCAGAGCTGAGGCCCAGAGAATCCGCTGGCCAGGGTTGGCAGGGTCGTTCGCAATGAAAATTGATGCGCTGCGAATATCATCGTCGCCAACCCTGGACAGTCTACATAACCGCAAAACCGAAGACACTTCAGCATCCGCAATCTTACATGCAGGATGCACGTATACTTTCTTATCGAAAAAGGCTGGCTTCGGAAGGGAACTCACTCCTAAGCGTCTCATTTTTTTCCGTCGTTCCACATCGAACTTGTGGTCCCCAGCTTTCCTTTTTTTGATGCTTTCTTGCAAGTCTACTTCCAATTGTGAGTCCACCTCGCGGTCCAAAAGGTGGCCGTTCTCATATGATTGCACACGGTGTTTATATGCTTTGTCTTTGAGTTTTTTTTCAAAGGCTGCGCGTTTGTCCCCCCACGAAGACGAGCTTCTCGAAATAGCATGCTTGAGTACATCTTCAGTCGATCGAGAGATCGCAGACGAACTGCCTTTACCAACCGCATTTCGCCTGTCGTCAAGAAACGATGTTTCAGTATTTGTTTGCAAACGTTTCTTTGCAAATCTGGAGCCCTTGTCAAACCGTATCTTTAATCGTTGGGTACCCGAAATCCGTGCTGCCCCGAAATACTCTGTCCAAATTGTGATTGCGTCGGCAATTATTTGTTCTGTGTCTGACGGCTGTAAGTCCACTTTGAGTTTGAGTGAGACGAGTTCCATATGATCATCCAGGTGTTCGTGTCTGCTTGTGCCAAGCAGCTCTTCAAGCCGAGAAAAAACAGATTCCACCCGACTTGTTG
Source organism: Prorocentrum cordatum (assembly GCA_963575745.1). Lineage (NCBI taxonomy): Eukaryota > Dinophyceae > Prorocentrales > Prorocentraceae > Prorocentrum > Prorocentrum cordatum. The sequence goes on from CAUYUJ010000283.1 coordinate 83,655, forward strand.
TTGAACCAGAGTACCCCACGTATCGTTGCAACACAGGGGAAATAGCATCCACAGGGTGCTTTGCACTCATGCTGTTCCTACTTTGCGATCGGCGGACTGCGACTCGCCACCCACCCTCTACGGCAACACCGCCTTGTCGTGAAACATGCCTATCGTCCTCCCCTCTAGGTTACCAGGTTACCCGTGTACCCACATGCTTTGAAAACCATCCCAATGGTTTTACCCACCCTATCCCTTCAAATCGTTGTGTTATCATCTCTTGCCCTCACAGGGCTTTCAGTCCTAGAGGGGAGGCCGAGTAGGTATGTTTTCGGGCGTCCAGGCCTTTGTCGAACTCCTGCTTGGCACAATAGAAGTGATCGGCCAGCTGCGATGCCAGAGACTCTGCATTGACCTTGTACGCTTTCGCCAGCCTGGCAACAGCAGCATCTGTTGAATGAAACTCCTTCGACGCCCCGTTCACGTTCAAATCGAGTATCCCAAACGCTTGCATTATGTCCCAAGCCGGAAACTCAGCATGCAATGTGGCAATCGTAAGTCTGACCCAGCTTGCGAGTCTGCCAATGCAGTTTTGCGTCAGGGCGTGGGTGATTTTCCAGGCCCCCCAATCGTCATCACAGAAATGCCTGTATGTATCATGATAACGTCGCTCAGTTGGTCCAGCATGTATTTAGTATACCCCACACTCAAGCATCCATCTTGCAAGAATATATAATCGATCCTTTTGACGAAAGCGTGAATCCGAGCTGGCCTCTCAGAAATGTCGTGCTGCCTGTCGTCGAAGTATCTTAATAATAAACTGATTTCGTCGCCTGCGTCGGCGAGCATCGCTAGTAAGATCAACCGTTCCTCAGATACCCAATCCAACCACTCGCGAATCCAAATTGCCTCGTCCCTGCCAGATCGAGTGGCCAGAACTTGAGCAAACACGCTGAATACTGCGGGCAAGAATAACACAAATCGTCCCAATGGTTTTTGTGTGCTCTGAAATCGCTGTTTCGCCGTCTGCAAGTTTTTGATGCGGCCACCTTTCACTGGGCAGTTTTCCAAGACACAAATGGTTTTCCTGAACATTTCTGAAAGCTGAGGTGAATATTCCAATATCGACGAAGCAGCTTTCTTACCCCTATGGTGAGAAACAATGCACATCTGGAAAACTTCGTCTAATGCAGCGTCGTGCTTCCATGGATTCGCAAGTCTTGTGCAGGCGTGCGTTGGGTCTTTCAGCACCATCTTAAGATTCGGAAAAAAACTTGTCGCTCCGAGATTCTATCGTGCAAATGCCCTGCAATAGCTTCCCTGCCCGCTGCTCGTCGGAAGCAGCATCGGCCCCATATATCTCAGTAATGTTTCGTAGGTGTCTGAGAAGTGTAGTATTCGTGGTATGCATCTCCTTCAACGGGTTCCACGATGTTTGCAAGCCACTGCGAGGAGTGCAGAAATCACTGTATATCTGAATCGTTTGTGCACGCAATGATTCTGAGCCAGTTCCTTTCCTCATTTTCGCAAGTCCCAATATGCCCTGCCGCCTGTCCATGTTTGAGTTGGCAGCAACGAAATACGCACCGAGATGTAGTCGTCGACCATCCTGGTAAAGAGCAAGAACGCTAGCAGATTTCAACCAATCCCGATCTCTGTCTAGAAGCGCTTCTCCAAGACACCATGTCATTTTTGCTGCTTTTCTGCACCCCAATTCAGATGACCTCCACGACGTGTTGGCATTGATCTCTTTAAGTAGCTGTTGAAATCGTTCTTTCTCGGGTGCACCCACCAAGTCTGTACTTTCGCTTTCTTTGCCCAAGTATTTGGTGATCGCAAGACGGTGACTCTTCATTGTGGCGTGCTGCTTGATCCTGCTCAGCCGATCTACAACACGAGCTCCAAAGCGCGACTCTGCTGAACGACCCGTATTCTTATAAGCCTGGTCGCACACCCAACAAGTGATAGTCGTCAGGTTGGCAGTGCTCTTGTCCAGTTTGATCCACACACCAGCTGCGGAGTTTCCCCTGTCAACCAAGCAGCAAGGTTCGTTCGCCCACTTGTTGTATAGAGATGCGATATCCGTATGTTTTGGCGAACCATTGGCGAGCCGCGCGGCTACGCCTTTGCGAAATGCTGCTGACAACTTTGGTGGGGTCGCCTCCACAGGCATTCCATGCTGCTTTTCAGGTGTTACACTATTCAGAAGACGATCTGCTCGCGACGCTTTCAGCAACATTTCGCAACATGCATGGGCCAAAACGGCTACGGAACCGAAGCTGGCTGTGCGGCATTGTGTTTGGGGAAATCGTGTACCGCGTTTGCCGCTGTACTTCGGGACATCGTTTTTCATGCTTCGTGTTCATGGCACAGAAGTGCTGGTTTTGCCAGCGTGGAGCCCAAACAGTGGGTGTTTTTTTGTTGCTTTTGCTTTTCAGATGTGGCATATGCAAGCCGCCATCCAAGTTGTGCAACCTAGGCGATGCAATATACCCGATGCGACTATGACTATGGTGGTGCAAGGTATCTTGTATATAATGCGCCATAGGATGCGCCATCTGTGGTTGCGCCATAGGTTGCACCATCCATAGGTTGCGAACGTGTCGAAACTTCGCTTGGTCCATCATCCAATAGCTAACGCCATATGTGTCCCCGAACAGCGCTTGCTCCTGAACGACGTAATTTCCCGAACTCTTACATGTGTTAGCGTTTTTTGTCTGAGCGTTTAGTCCTCTCCTCCCTCGCTCTGTTCCCTGCTGCTGCGTGGGCTGCTTATCTCTCGTCACTTGATTGGTCCCCCGATGTGTAATTCGAATGCCACATATCAATGCACGAGGGTGTTTGGGAGGCGTTCCGACACACAATATGCCTGAGACTTGACATGTAAATCGAGGTCGCCGTCTGGCCTGCCTCTGCAAGCTGATGCACGCACGCGGCGCCAGTGACCTCAGAAACTTGATGAGTAAAAGCCTTCATCCAACTGAGCCGTGTGAGCCAAACCAGTTGAATCACGAGAGGCAACATATACACATAAACACGTACAAGTGGCACGTGCGCGCCCAGGCTCATACAAAACATGCATGATGTACGCACGGGCGTTTGGATCGAGGACCGAGGATCGTGGATGAGAAAGTCCTTTGTGTTTTCGGACCCTGATGTCGCCTGCGCGAGGGATGCGATCGAGTTTCAGAATTATGAGGATGTCCCGAGCGAAACGACCAAAAACATCTTGGAAGGGACGAGACCTTCAATACATCGCTTCTGAGCTCTACTCTTTCGGAGAGGTGCCCATGAGAATCAGCGCCATCGCTTTGCCAAGCTGCGGAGTGAGGGTGTTTCTCGCCCTGCAAGCGGGTCCTTGGGGCTGTCGGCCCAGCGCGCTCAGGAGGCTCAGAGATGACTTAGCATTGCATGCTGGAGCCTAGCAAGCACGGTGGCGGTCGGGAGCGTAGCACGCTGGTGGCACCAGAAGGAGAAGGAGAAGGAAGGGCAGGGTGCGAAGTTTGAGATTGGGGAGAGGGACGGGGCAGGAGAAGAGTTTGGGAAGGGGAGGGCTGCGTGCACCCGCGCTCCATTCACAAAATTGCTCACGCCCCGATCTGCTGGATAATCCCCACTGATCAGTCAGGGTCCACCGGAATATTTGCGATCTGGTGGATGTACTCTGCACCGCTGTCTGCCAACAAGTCGTCGGCCTGAAGTGCATCTGCGAGCATGTCTGTGGCCTTGTCAACCCTGCCCCTCATCAGCTTCATCCGGTGGCGGAGGTATCTGCAGCGAAATTTCCACACCAACAATTCACGCCAGAGTATTTTGAACCTCTTTCTCGTCACGGGCCTGCACTTCGATAGAAATTTCGGGTTGGGCAGTGTCGGCGACGGCATCACAGACAGGTGTAGGATTGAAACTTGCCAGGCGCCTGAAACCTGAGAGCAAAAACAGCAAATCGGGATCATCGCAGAGAGGCAACACGTGTTGCATGATGAAGGCCATGGTAGTGACACGGATGATGTTGGTGATGGTGATGGTGATCTCGGCGACGATGGTGATGATGATGATGATGCTGATGATGATGATGATGATGATGTTGATGATGTTGATGATGATGATGATGATGGTGATGATGATGATGATGATGATGGTGCATATTGTGCATATGATGGCGACTGAGTTTATGTTGCATATGGTGATGATTATGATGTTGTTATGATTCTGACATTGATGGCGATGACGATGACACCATTGTGAATTTTCATTGCCATGTTGGTGATTGTTTTGTTTGACTATTTATTAGGTCTGATCCGCCAGCGCCGTCGTCGGCCGCCACGCCGCGAAGTTCGCAACTGAGCAAATTCCTTGGACATAAGTATTCACGAACCCCTGAGTGCAGCAAGCAAGGTCTGGGGAAATCGAGCCATCTGTCCCGCGCAAAAAATGTGCCCCGCCCACGGCTGTGTCGAACAATTTGTCCCGCGCGACGTTTCCCAAACCATTTGTCCCAGAAACGTCGTTTCAAACAATTGTATTGGGTAGCGTTTTCCTGAGAAGTTGTCCCACACACACGCGCAAGTTCCAACAATGACTACATGCGCCCTGTTGCGCCATAGGTCGCGATCAGATGGCCGTGGCGGGTTGCACAATAACTTTGACCACGCACAGGTTGCGCCACAGGTTGCGACAATTGTTACTCAGGGAGCGGCGACGGTGACGGTGACGGTTGCGCCATAGGTTGCGCTATAGGTTGCGCCCCGTCGGCGGCGCGGGTGACGGCGCCGATCCATTTCCTTAGAGACACAAGTAGGAACCCCTAAGTGCAAGCAGTTGTGGGGAAATACCAGTTATGAATTGTTGTTTCATTGTTGAGACGCTAGGGGTGACACTTGCGTTATATTATAATTTGAAGACACTTTAAACGAACACCGTCAGTCGGCTACGCATGTGTTGGCGGTGCGTGAGCATATGGGCCCACCCGTAGCGTCAGTCGGTCTTAACGTTGAGGGGGTTTAGGCATGAGAGCTTAGGTATCGGCTCCAAAACGTTTACGTCATTCGGGCTTTGGCAAGGCCATCGGGCATATAAGAGCTTAGATGGTAAAAAAAGCTAAGGGTTTCGATAGGTCCAGGGCGACCCGACCACTAGCCTTCATCAGTCCAGGACGACCCGAACCCAGGCCCACATCAGTCCAGGACGACCCGACCACTAGCCTTCATCAGTCCAGGACGACCCGAACCCAGACCCGACCACTAGCCTTCATCAGTCCAGACGCCCCGAACCCAGGCCCACATCAGCCGAGGACGACCCCGACACTAGCCTTCATCAGGTCCAGGACGAACCCGAACCAGGCCCACATCAGTCCGGACGACCGACACTAGCCTTCATCAGTCCAGGAGATCGCGAACCCAGCCCACATCAGTCCGGAGCACGAAACACACGCACCACCACCTCAATCAGTCCGGCCAACCCGAACCCGGCCCACATCAGTCAGGACTCCACGAACCACTAGCCTTCATCAGTCCAGGACGACCCCGACAGGCCCAGGCCCACATCAGTCCCGGACGACCCGAACTAGCCTTCATCAGTCAGGACGACCAACCGCAGCCCACCACAAGTCCCAGGCCGACCCGACCACTAGCCTTCATCAGTCCAGGACGACCCGAACCCAGGCCCACATCAGTCCAGGACGACCCGACCACCAGCCTTCATCAGTCCAGGACGACCCGAACCCAGGCCCACATCAGTCCAGGACGACCCGACCACTAGCCTTCATCAGTCCAGGACGACCCGAACCCAGGCCCGCATCAGTCCAGGACGACCCGACCACTAGCCTTCATCAGTCCAGGACGACCCGAACCCAGGCCCACATCAGTCCAGGACGACCCGACCACTAGCCTTCATCAGTCCAGGACGACCCGAACCCAGGCCCACATCAGTACAGGACGACCCGACCACCAGCCTTCATCAGTCCAGGACGACCCGAACCCAGGCCCACATCAGTCCAGGACGACCCGACCACTAGCCTTCATCAGTCCAGGACGACCCGAACCCAGGCCCACATCAGTCCAGGACGACCCGACCACTACCCGAACCCAGGCCCACAGCAGTCCAGACTGAGTCCTGAGCCAGAGGAGTCGGGGGAAGAGGAGGAAGAGAGGGGGGGGGCAGTGTTCATGACGCGGCGCCGTCCTTCTTCAGGTCGGTGCTGTCGTTGAAGTTGCCCACGGTCTACCTGGCGGGGGGAGGGCAGAAGCACTCTGTCTCATCAGTCACTTTTCCGAAGTGACTGATGAGACAGAGTGCTTCTGGAAGCGCTCTGCCTCATCAGTCCAGGACGACCCTGACTGATGAAGCAGAGTGCCCTGACTGATGTGGCAGAGTGCTTTGGGGTGCCGCGCGGCGCAGGCACTATCTCTCATCAGTACTTTCTCTATCAGGGCACTCTGCTTCACTCTCATCAGTACTTTCTCTATCAGGGCACTCTGCTTCATCAGTCCAAGACGACCTGGACTGATGAGGCAGAGTGCTTCCAGAAGCACTCTGTCTCATCAGTCGCTTTGTCAGGTCGGGCCGGAAAGCGACGACGGCCCAAGGGTCCCAAGACGGCCCAAGAGGGGCCCCAGGAGGGCGCCGACAGGGGCCCAAGAAGGGGAACATGTCGAGCTCTCCGCCTTACCAGCAGGCCCCCGAGAGGCGCCCAAGAGGCCCACAAGAGTCAACAATAATAGAAGCCTTCCAAATGGCCCCGAGGCCTCATGACACCCCAGCCCTTACTCCAATGAGGGGCTCGCCGAGAAGCCTCCCGCGATCCCAACGAGCATCCAACAGGCCTCTGGCCTACAACTGAGGCGCGGTGGCGGAATAGGCCGAAGGCCGCTAGATACAGGAGCAACGACGATGATGATGCTGATGATGCTGATGATGATGATGGTGATGATGGTGATGGCGAGTATGATGATGATGATGATGATGATGCTGATGATAATGATGATGTTGGTGATGATGCTGGTGCTGGTGATTACGATGATGATGATGATGATGATGATGACGATGATGGTGGTGCTGGTGATGCTTGTGATGATGATGATGATGATGATGATGACGTTGATGATGATGGTGTTGCTGATGGTGGCAATGGCGATGGTTTTGGATACGATGGTAATGCCTACGATGAACACTACGACGACGATGATGATGGTGGTGATGGTGATGATGGTGGTGAGGATGATGCTGATGAGGGCAAACCTGATAATGGGGATGCTGCTGGTGATGAGGACGCTGATGATGATAATGATGATGCTGCTGATGATGCTGATGATGCGTATGCTGATGGTAACCATCACCCATGTATATCTATCCTCGTGCCTGCCAGCGCTACGCCTGGCTGGGCCGTCCCTGCCAGGCGCCACAGGCATTGCTAGCGACGGCGAAGGCAGCATCCCAGTGAAAGGGACGGCGCAGGAGGTGGAGACGGAGGGGGAGGAGGACGACGACGACGATGAGAACGACGTGGAGAAGATAAGAAATAGCAAGGATGATGAGGAGAAGGGATGGAAAGGAGGTGGTTGATAAGGATGACCGTGAGGAAAATGATGATGCGGATGGTGAGGATGATGATGATGCTGATGACAGTGATGATGACGACGACGACGACGATGATGATGATGATGATGCTGATGTTGATGCTGCTGCTGCTGATGATGATGATGATGATGCAGCTGACGATGATGGTGATGGTGATGGTGATGATGACGATGATGACGATGATGATGCTGATGATGATGATGAGGATGGTGGCGACGACGACGCTGATGGTGGAGTTACACTCATGGTGATGACGACGATGCGTACAATGCTTATGGGTATGATTGTGGTATGGTTGGATGTAGGCGATGGCAGTGAACATGATGATGCTGCTGATTATGATGATGAATATTGTGGTTATGGTGATGTTGATGATGATTATCATGATGATGATGATGATGATGATGATGGTGATGACGATGATGATGATGCTGAGGAGGATGATGAAGGTGATGCAGGTGCTGAAGATGGGTGGCGATGGTGATTATATCGGAGCCGATGGTGATGATGCTGGCTCCGACGCTGCTGATGGTGATGCTGATGATGTAACGATGATGATAATGACGATGGGAGTGATGATGATGATAATACTGAGGAGGACGCTGATAATGAGGAGGGGGAAGAGGATAACTACTACACGAATGCGCCTCGGCGGGCCGTGCACGGCCAGAACACAAACGATGCGTCGAACGGCTCAGCTACCCAGAGCCTGAATCCACGGATTCTGCATCGGACTGAGGAGGAAGCGGAGGAGGGGGGAGGAAGGGGAGGAGGAGTAGGATAAGGAGGAACCCTCCATCGTCCTCATCCTTCCACCACCTCATCACTGAAACGTTGGCAGCTCGCGGCCACCGAAAAGCACCTACTCATGCGCGGAATCATCGGGCTCCTCATCGGCCTCTCCGCTGTCGCCACCCTCGGCCGCCTCGTCGGGCTCGGCCTCGTCACCAACCGAGGCCTTGGCAGTTGCCTTGGCCTTCGCCTTGGCAGTGACGGCCTTGCGCTTGGCAGCAGCACGGCGCCTCGCAGCAGCCTTCTTCTTCGCCTCGGCCTGTGCCCCTGCCGTAGTCTCGGTGCTCTCGAACGCGCATTTCATGTGGCTGTCGTAGAACTCAGCCACCTCCGCCTTGTACTTATCGTCGTTGTCCTCGTTCCGAAACTCCTGAAATACTTTCGCGGCCAGCCACGAGTGCATCATGTCAGCGTGCAGCTGGGCATGCGTGAAGCCTAGATACGGCGCCTTCTCGTTGATGGCTTCGATGGCAAACTGTCCATCGTGAGCAGTGAAATCTATGATGGCTTTCGGCTTGAAGCGATGGATGACTTCTGAATACCACTTCCTCGGCATCGCGTGGTAATTGGCAGGCTCCACGTCCGCGTCGTTCCGCTGGCCCTTCATGTCGCAGTAGTTCTCACCGTCGGGCGAAGCGCCACCGACGTCGGCGCGGCCAGACTTGCCGAACATGTCTTTCTTCTGGGCGAACGTGGCCTCCCAAGGGCGCTCGACGGAGTCAGCGGCCACGGAAGGCATGTCCAAGAAGCCGATGACCGAGCCTTTGGAGGTCCCGTTGAAGTGCCGATTTGCCTGCATCTTGATGTTGAGACTCTCCTTTGTCACGATGAACGCGGTCTCCTCCTGACTGAGTGACATCGGGCCTTTGGCGACGGACCTCTTCTGCATGAGAGCCTCCTCAGAATACAGGATCTTCAGCTTGGTCCTCGAATGTTCCATCGTGTCCTCGAGTGCTTCAGCGATCGATGCATCGATGTATCCCCCCCAGGGCCCCCGTCCCTCCTCAGGTCTCCTATCTCTCGTCTCTCCTTCCCCTTCGTTTTTGTTTGGCAAGCCGATTTGAACGCAGATCCTCCTTCTCCACCTCCTTCCTCCCTTGTTCCCTCCTTCCGTTGTTGTTTCAAACCGACTTGAAACAACAATTCCTCCTCCTCATCCCTCCTCCTCATCCCTCCTCCTCCCTCCTCGTCCAGGGGATCAAAGGGTCGGGATACATCGATTTATCAACACAAAAACCTTGTTCGGAGCCCTCCAGGGCTTGATCAGCTTCGCGTGGTTGCCCTCCTTGCCGTTGTCCAGCACCATGTACAAGTCGCCTTCGTGCAACGCGCCATCCAATCCACGAGACTTGATCATCATATTCACGCATTGGTCGAGATGCTCGCCCTTGCCGCGGAGGGGTGGGTCACGAATGTGAGGCATTGTGGCTGCTTCGCATGCTTGCTTAGGGTCGTAGTGGATGATCACGTAGCGCTGCTCCCCCGTCTCGGCCCTGATCGTGCCCACGTGGCAATCGTTCATCAGCTGCTTGAACGCCTTCTCAGACGTTGGCTTCACAGTCAGCTTGACTGTCTGGTTCACCTGCCGGATGCACGCCTCATGGATCTCGGTTGCCTGCTCCTTGATCTCCTCGCTCCACCCGTTCACGATCTGGTAAATCTTCGCTTTGCTCGCGTCGGTCATGATAGCATAGTTGTCGCCAAACAGCGAGTAGAAGGGCTTCAACTTCGCCTCGATGCGACTATCCCGCGCCGCCGAGGCCGCAGTCGAATTGGCAGCACTGGGCGCGGCAGCGGCCTCGGACTCGGCGGGCCCGAGGGACAAGGAAGGCGGGGTATCCGCGTCTTGCGCAGCCTTGCCCTCCGTTGTCAAGATCTCCTCGACCTCGTCGAGGCTGCCCCTGACGGTCTCATTATCCAAGATGTCTTCGACTGCCCTCGAAGCTCGAGCCTGGTGGTGGATCGTATTGTTGAACGTGCTGCCGTAGACGAACCCCTCGATGAAGGTCAACAGCAGCTGCGAACTCGGCTGGAGTGCCGACATCCACGTCAGGTCTGCTGCCCCCGTCCTGCCGTTCCCGAAGTAGGACCTGTAGCTCGCCCAGCTCGCGACGGCTTCCCGCATGATCGTCTTGTCTTGAGCTTTGAAGGGCCTCGTCTCCATCCACGTGTTGACCATATAGTTCTTCATCTGGTAGCGCAGGAGGAACTCGTCGATTTTCCCTTTCCCGCCTTGTCCTTTTCCGCTCAAGCTACGGGAGGACAGCTCGCCACGCACCGTGGGAGCCTCTGAGACCATATCGACGATCGTGTCAATGCACCACAGCCTCTGATGAACGTCGGATGTCTTGCGGGAAATCGCCTCGAACTTATACAGGGAATCGAACGGCGTCTTGTGCGAGCCCAAGTTCTGTTCGGCCTGGAGCACGCGGTTCCTCGGGCGCGAAGAACTCCTCAAGGTACGCCAACACCGAACATGGGGAATGAACCACTGTTTACTCGGGTGGGCCCCAAACAGTGAGTTGAGTACGGGATTACGGATGTGACCTATACGAAGCGTGCTCAAAGTAGTTGTTTATAGTGCCTGATTGGGCTCATTTCGGGTTTAGGGTATTCGGGTATCAGGGTGTTCAGGCTTTAGGGAGTTATGGCCGTGGGGTTGCAGGGTATTTGGGTCGTAGGGTCTTAGGGGGTCAGGGTGTTATATGTTTAGGGTGATAAGGTATCAGGGTATTGTGATGGTCGGGCTTTATGGCTGTAGGGCATTCGGGACTTAGTTTCTTGGGGCATTATGGCCTTAGGGCTTTCGGGTCGTAGGGCCTCTGGGCGTTGGGGTTTTGGGGTCTTCTGGTATTACGGTATTATGTGCTCTAGGGTCGTGTATTCTCAAGGCATTAGGGGGCTCGGGTCTTAGGTCTCAGGGTTTTAGGGCCTTGCTGCGTTAGGGTCTTAGGGTCTCAAGGTGTTAGGGCCCCAGGGAGGAGGATGAGAGGGAGAGAGAAGGGAGGAGGGAGCGGAGGAGGAGGAGGGGTGTGTGTTTTTCCAATGTGGTTTGACAGAGAGGGCGGAGGAGAGAGGTGGGAGGAGAGGGGTAGGAGAGGAGGGGGAGAAGGTGGAGGAGAGAGGTGGGGGGAGATATGGACGATGAGCTTTCACTCTCTCACTCGGCCACTCTGAGTCCCGTGGACTCCGCCGATCAGCCACTGCTGCTGGAGGACTTCTCCGACTTCTCCAGCGCAAAGCCCCTGCCGTCGTCGCCCTCGGTGTACTCGCGCTCACTGTGAGTGTCTATGTCGCACCTCAGGGCGAAGGTTCTGACGCGGCCCCTCGGGGCGCTCTCTGGACGACCGCCATGCGGGCCCATGGCTTTGATGAACCCCTCGCGGAGGCGCGGTGGGATGTCGTCCCACGCCTCGTAGGCAAGGGAGCACGTGATGACCCCGCACTTCGTCCAAGTGCCGTTGTACTTCAGCTTCGTGTCGTCGTCGGGCTTGGCGCCGGGCTTGGCGTAGGGCTTGGCGTGTACTGGCGTAGGGCTTGGCGTCGGGCTGGACTTTGCTGGCGTAGGGCTTGGCGTCAGAGCTTTCGGAGCTGGTTGCATCTCTAGCTTTGCTGGCGTCTGAGGAGCCTCAGCTGGAGGTGCCGAACACGTTGGCAAGGTCGGCCGAGCGCTCGAAGGACTACCTGCCAGCACCTCAGCGCTGGCCTCTGCGAAACTCCTCATCATCTGCGGCGGCGCCGGGGGCGGCATCTCGGGCTCTGGCGCCTTCTGCGGCGCGGCCATCTCCAGCATGTGCTGGAACAGGTCGGAGTCGGTCGGCATCTGGGAGTCCTGAGTGGCTCTCGTTCCACATAGTCCAATCTCCTCTGCTCGCTCCTCTCCCCCTCCCCCCCCTTGCGGGGGGGATGGGCGGGCATTGAACGGGATCGATCGGACTGCGCGGAACGAGAGCCTGTCCTGCGGCTCGTCGGCGGCCAAGTCCAGCGGCGACTCAACCATCGTGTCCTCTGCGCCGCCGTACAGGTCAGGGCCAGGAAGTGCGGGCTGCGACGCCATCTGATGCAGCTGCAGAGGTGTCGCTTGTGCTACTGTCCCTGGACTGCTTTACAGGGCAGCCAAGACGAGAGGCCCAGACGACTCACCCTCCTGTGAGTCGTTCGGTCCCCTCGTCTTGCCTGCCCTTTAAAGCGGTCCAGGCTGCGACAAACAAGTGAGCTACTCTCCACATTGTGCTCGAATCGAAACAGCTACGGGAGATGACGAGGACGAATGGCGCAAGCGCCAGGAGGGCTGGCCTCCCCAACTAAGGGGTGGTTTGGGGAGTACGCAGGAACCCCTGCTCATATTTATCCTCTTCTGCCTGCTGCTCCTCGCTGCAGGCAGAAGAGGATGAATATGATCCCCCTCCTCAGATCTTCCTCCTCCTCCTCATCATCATCATTATCGTCTTAGCACTCTCCTACTCATAATCATCCGCATCATGTTCATCGTCATCATCGGCATCATCATCAGCATCATCATAGTGATCACCATCAGCAGCATCAACACCATCAGCATCACCACCACCATCATCATCATCGTCATCATCATCATCACCACCATCATCATCATCAACATCATCATCATCATCATATTCTTCATCATCATCACCATCACTATCATCATCATCATCATCAGCATCATCATCAGGAGGAGGAGGAGGAGGAGCAGGAGGAGGAGGAGCACAAGGAGCACGAGGAGGAGAAGGAGGAGGAGGAGAACCAGGAGGAGGAGGAGCAGGAGGAGGAGAAGGAGGAGAAGGAGGAACACGAGGAGCACGATGCTGATGATGATGATGATGATGATGACGATGGTGATGATGATGATGATGATGATGATGGTGATGGTGATGGTGATGGTGATGATGATGATTATAATGTCCTCCTCGTCCTCCTGCTCCTCGTCCTCATTTGTCCTCATCCTCTTTCTCGGCCTCCTCGTGTTTCCACTGGGGCCGTGGGGCGAGGGAAGGAGGGGAAGAGGGCGATTTCGTTGGAGCGCTCCTTCTTCAGGTAGACGACCACCGCGATGTAGTCTGCTGTGACCTTCTCAGAGGACGGGGCGAGCTCAACCTTTTTAAAATCTCTCTCGATCTTCGCAGGGTCGCTGGAACCACTGCGATTCAGGTACGACACCACCTGGCAGTAGCGCTGCATGGGGGTGAGGGCGAGGGCAGCCTGCTTGTGGCCGAACCCCTCGCGATTCTCTAAGCCCTTCCAGAAGAGCTCGTCTGTGCTGGTCACCTTCTTGAACGTGCACGCAGTGTTCAAGAAGCACGCCCTCCACGTCGCCATGATCTCGTCGTTGTCGCCGTGCTCGTCGATGTCCTCGGCCACCCGCAGGAGCAGCGCATATCGAATCTCCTCGCACGAGGTCGCGCGCAGGTGGCCGTGTGATTCAGGGTCGGCCGGGTCTTCACCGTCTGTGATGCAGATCTCGAGCGGCTCTGGATTGGTGGGGGGTGGCCTTCATGTAGCTCGTCTGCATCAGGTGCTCTATAGACTTCATATTCAGAGGCACGCCACTCTGCGGCGTCCACATCACACTGGCCCACCAGAAATTTATATTCGAAGTGCTCGTGCCGACGTCCTTCATATTCTTAGCGTAGGCCTTACTGTCGAAAGCCGCCATGTTGAGGTCTTGGGGGGCAGCAGTCGTGATGTCTGAGAACTTGCTATGACCCAATATCTTCTCATAAGCGTCCTGCACCTTGGCCAGGACACTGGTGTTCACGCTGCGGGTCTCCTCGTCGATGTTGAATCCGAGACGAGGCGCCTTCGGCGGAGGACCATCTGATCGTTTCGGCGGTGCGGACTTTTGCCGTTTAGCCATCTGGATGTGGCGCCGAAACTCGAAACTGATTGAAGCAGAACTGCTATGGGAGGTCATGGAGGACGGATACAAAAAAAAATTATCCCGGCAAAGCAACCTAACAGCGATGTGTAGAAGCATATCTGAAAGCATTCCCCTTAAGATTCAGATGAAAGGCCTCCAAAAAAAAACAAAAGAGTTGGAGAGCAGGAAAGTGTTGTCGAATTCTGCTTTCTCGCAGTCGTAGTCGCTCGCGATGACAGGTCGCAGCGGCACGGCAGCGGCAGTCCACAGCCTCAGCCTTCAGCCTGCTCCTTCTCCCTCCGGGTCCTCCTCCTCTTTCTCCTGCTCCTCCTCCTCCTCCTCCTCCTCCTCCTCCTCCTCTTCCTCCTGCCCTCGTCCTCGTTTCTCGTCCCTCCTCGTCTTGCTCGTCCTCCTCCTCCTGGTGCTCTCGACTTCTCCTCCCTCCTCCTCCTCCTCCTCCTCCTCCTCCTCCTCTGCCTCCTCCTCCTCCTCCTTCCTCCTCCTCCTCCTCCTCCTCCTGGTGTCCTCGTTCTCCTCCTCCTGGTGCTCTCCCCCCCCCTCCTCCTCCTCGTCCTCCTCCTCCTCCTCCTCCTCGTCCTCCTCCTCCTCTTCCTCCTCCTCCTCCTCCTCCTCCTCCTCCTCCTGGTAGTCCTCCCCCTCCCCTCCTCCTCCTCCTCCTCCTCCTCCTCTTCCTGGTCGTCCTCGTTCTCGTCCTCCTCGTCTTGCTCGTCCTTCTCCTCCTGGTGTTCTCTCCTCCTCCTCCTCCTCCTCCTCCTCCTCCTCCTCCTCCTCCTCCTCCCCTCCTCCTCCTCCTCCTCCTGGTGGTCCCCTCGTTCTCCTCCTCCTGGTACCTCCCCCCCCCTCCTCCTCCTCCTCCTCGTCCTCGTCCCCTCCTCCTCCTCTCCTCTTTCCCTCCTCCTCCCTCTTCTATTTGTCTTTTTTTTTTTTCGTTTCACTATCTTGTTCTACTCTTTTTTTTTTTTCTTTCTCCTTTTCTCTCTTTCCTTCTTCCTGGGGGGGGGGGTTGTCTTTTGTTTTTCTTACTTTCCCCCATTTTCCCTCCTCCTCTTTCTCTGCTCCTCCTCCTCCTCTCCTCCTCTTCCTCCTGCTCGTCCTCGTTCTCGTCCTCCTCGTCTTGCTCGTCCTCCTCCGCCCTGGTGCTCTTCTCCTCGCTCCTCCCTCCCTCTCCTCCCTCCTCCATCCTCCTCCTCCTCCTCCTCCTCCTCCTCCTCCCTCCCTCCTCCTCCTCCTCCTCCTCCTCCTCCCTCGCTCCTTCCCTCCTCCTCCTGTGGCCTTCGTTCTCCTCCTCCTGGTGCTCTCCCCCCCCTCCTCCTCCTCGTCCGCCGCCTCCTCCTCGTTGCTCCTCCTCCTCTTCCTCCTCCTCCTCCTCCTCCTCCTCCTCCTCCTCCTGGTAGTCCTCCCCCTCCCCTCCTCCTCCTCCTCCTCTTCCTGGTCGTCCTCGTTCTCGTCCTCCTCGTCTTGCTCGTCCTCCTCCTCCTGGTGTCTCTCCTCCTCCTCCTCCTCCTCCTCCTCCTCCTCCTCCTCCTCCTCCTCCTCCTGGTGGTCCTCGTTCTCCTCCTCCTGGTACTCTCCCCCCCCCTCCTCCTCCTCCTCCTCGTCCTCGTCCTCCTCCTCCTCCTCCTCCTCTTCCTCCTCCTCCTCTTCCTCCTCCTCCTCCTCCTCCTCCTCCTGGTACTCCTCCCCCTCCCCCTCCTCCTCCTCCTCCTCCTCTTCCTGGTCGTCCTCCTCCTCCTGGTCGTCCTCCTCCTCCTGCTCGTCCTCCTCCTCCTCCTGCTCGTCCTTCTTCTCCTGCTCCTCCTGCTCCTCGTCCTGCTCCTGCTCGTCCTCGTCCTCCTGGTCTTGCTCGTCCTCCTCCTCGTCGTGCTCTTGCCCCTGCTGAAAATGTGGCCCAGGAATGGAGTTCTGGGAAGTCGAAGAGCACGAAGTTGCCTACAGTTGGCTACGGGCATTCAAAATGTGGCCCGGGAATGGAGTTCTGGGACTCGAAGAGCACGAAGTGGCCTACAGTTGGCTCCGGGCATTCAAAATGTGGCCCGGGAATGGAGTTCTGGGAACTCGAAGAGCACGAAGTGGCCTACAGTTGGCTCCGGGCATGCAAAATGTGGCCCGGGAATGGGATTCTGGGAACTCGAAGAGCACGAAGTGTGTGACTGTTGCATCCGGCCCTCCAGAATGTGGCCCGGGAATGGAGTTCTGGGAACTCGAAGAGCACGAAGTGTGTGACTGTTGCATCCGGTTATTCTAAATGTGGCCCGGGAATGGCGTTCTGGGATCTCGAAGAGCACGAAGTGTGTGACTGTTGCATCCGGGTATTGAGAATGTGGCCTGGGAATGGAGTTCTGGGAACTCGAAGAGCACGAAGTGTGTGACTGTTGGTGAAAAACGAGCCCGGCACCTGCCGCCCGGCAACTCCCAACACCTGCCCGGACCCCCCTGTGGAGTGATCTGTGAGCTCTTTTGAGACCACTAGAAACCTATCAGTCTTCGCTGTTAGGTAAAACAAAGTCTTGATAGCATACAACTCGTGCGTGGCACAGCCACGGCTAGCAAAGTCTTGTTAGCATACATTTCGTGCGTGGCTACAAACGCGGCACGGCACCACCAGCATGGCCCCAAGACGGCTCCCAACCAAGATGGGCCCCCCAAGACTCCCCCCCAAGACGGCTCTCCAAGACTCCCCCCCAAGACGGCACCCCCAAGACGACACCCCCAAGACGGCCTCCAAGACGCCCCCCCAAGACGACCCCCAAGACGTCACCCCCAAGACGGCACCCCCGAGACGTCCCCCAAGACGGCGCCACCAAGACGGTTCCACCAAGACGGTTCCACCAAGACGGTTCCACCAAGACGGCACCACCAAGACTGCCGAATAACCGCCGACCCGCGCCGAATGCTCTTGGGTCACGAGGCGTAATCCGCGGGCCTCCTGTCGGGCCCCCAGGCGCATGAGGTATGATATATTTAGCGTGTGACTATTTTTGTCATCGCCTCATTTCTTTTTTTGTGTCATTGTATAAGATAGTTGTTTGATGTACGGCCGGCACAAGGCTTAAGAACTTCGGTGGTTCGGGGAGGGTACCCTTATGTTCTTCGTTTTTGTTCCATGTTCTTGTGCACCCTGGGGAAGGGTATCCTCGATGTTCTTCAGTTTGGCGCCATTATTCCTTCGTTCTGACAAAGCTGGGGTTCGGGGCTCACGATTCGGCTACGAGCGTCCGCGGCGGGGGCGGGACCCTCCATGTTCTTCGGTCCCGAAGTCACGGTGCGGCCTTCAGCAACCGCATGCCCCTTCATGATGGTGGTGCGATTGCAATCACCCTCGCATGTTCTTAGGGGACTGTTTGGCGTTGGTGGGCTTCGGGCTGCGGGGCTTAGGGCGTGCGGATGCAGGCTTTATTGAGGCTACGTACGCACGTCGGCCGCAGGGCTCGCGCGTCCGCGGCACGGGCAGGACCCTCCATGTTCTTCGGTTTCGATGTCAATGTGCGGCCTCCAGCAACCGCGTGCCCCTTGATGATGGCGGCGTGAGTGCAATCACCCTCGCATGTTCTTAGGGGAGAACTTGGCGCTAGTGGGCTTCAGGTTTCGGAGAGTAGGGTGCGCGGCTGCAGGCGTGAGGCTAGGGCGGGCGGGCGAAGCCACGCGCAGCTTCCTGGGCTGCGGCAGGGCTGAGAGGTTGGATGTGCGGATGACGTTCAGGACGTAGCGCTGACGTCGGTCCTATGCTAAGGCCCATGGGGTAGGCCGCAGGGCTCGCGCATCCGCGGCGCGGGCAGGACCCTCCATGCTCTTCGGTCTCGATGTCAAGGTGCGGCCATCCGCAACCGCGCCCCCCTGGATGATGGTGGCGCGAAAGGAATCGCCCTCGCATGTTCCTAGGAGAGAGTTTGGCGGTTGTTGGGCATCAGAGCGGGGTATGTGCGCGCGTGCGTGCGTGCGTGTGTGCGTGTGTGCGTGCGTCCTACCGAGGGCCACGCAAAACTTGACATGCGCGTCTGCGCTGCCGAAAGCGAGTTAAGAGGCCCGCGTTGTCAGCAATAGGAGAGTCGCCATGTTGGCTTGGAAAATCAAAGTGAACCTTCAGCGTCGCCAGTCAGATTTCCAAGTTAGCATGCACCAAAACCCATGTTAACTTGGAAATCAACTGCCCACTTCCAAGGGCTCCCTTTGAATTCCCCAGTCAACGCGGCAACTGTCCTATTGCTGGCGCTGCGGCGTTTCTCGCGCGCGCGCGCCGCCGCGCGCGCGGCGGCGCAGGAACGCGCGAGAAGTTTTGCGCGCGCTGTTGCAGAAGACATGCACCAGCAACCCATGTTAACTTGGAAATCCAAGTGGCAACCGCTAAGGGTTCACTTTGATTTTCCAGGCCAACATGGCGACTCTTCTATTGCCGATAACGCGAAGCCCCGCACGCGCACACGCCGCCGCGCGCGCGGCGGCGCAGGCGCGCGCGAGGAGTGTTTGTCTGCGCTGTTGTAGAACACATGCACCAAAACCCATGTTAACTTCGAAATCCAATCGGCAACCACTAAGGGTTCACTTTGATTTCCCAGGCCAACATGGCAACTTTTCTATTGCTGATAACGCGGGCGCGCGCGAGGGGTTGTTGTATACGCCGTTGCAAGACACGTACACCAGAACCCATGTTGACTTGGAAATCCAATCGGCAACCGCTAGTGGTCCACTTCGATTCTCCAGGCCAACATGGCGCTTCTTCTACTGCTGATAACACTGAGCGCCCCACGCCCCTGCGCCGCGCGCGCGAGAAGCGTTTGCATGCGCCGCTGCAGAACACATGCACCAAAACCCATGTTAACTTGGAAATCAAACTGCCCACTTCCAAGGGCTCCCTTTGAATTCCCCAGTCAACGCGGCAACTGTCCTATTGCTGGCGCTGCGGCGTTTCTCGCGCGCGCGCGCCGCCGCGCGCGCGGCGGCGCAGGAACGCGCGAGAAGTTTGCGCGCGCTGTTGCAGAAGACATGCACCAGAAACCATGTTAACTTGGAAACCCAAGTGGCAACCGCTAAGGGTTCACTTTGATTTCCAGGCCAACATGGCGACTCTTCTATTGCCGATAACGCGAAGCTCCGCACGCGCACACGCCGCCGCGCGCGCGGCGGCGCAGGCGCGCGCGAGGAGTGTTTGTCTGCGCTGTTGTAGAACACATGCACCAAAACCCATGTTAACTTCGAAATCCAATCGGCAACCACTAAGGGTTCACTTTGATTTCCCAGGCCAACATGGCAACTTTTCTATTGCTGATAACGCGGGGCGCCCCACGCGCACGCGCCGCCGCGCGCGCGGCGGCGCGGGCGCGCGCGAGGGGTTGTTGTATACGCCGTTGCAAGACACGTACACCAGAACCCATGTTGACTTGGAAATCCAATCGGCAACCGCTAGTGGTCCACTTTGATTCTCCAGGCCAACATGGCGCTTCTTCTACTGCTGATAACACTGAGCGCCCCACGCCCCTGCGCCGCCGCGCGCGCGGCGGCGCCGCCGCGCGCGCGGCGGCGCAGGCGCGCGCGAGAAGTGGTTGCATGCGCCGTTGCTGAACACATGCGCCAGAGCCCATGTGTTCTGCAGCGGCGCATGCAAACGCTTCTCGCGCGGCGGCGCAGGGGCGTGGGGCGCTCAGTGTTATCAGCAGTAGAAGAAGCGCCATGTTGGCTTGGAGAGTCAAAGTGGACCACTAGCGGTTGCCGATTGGATTTCCAAGTCAACATGGGTTTGGTGTACGTGTCTTGCAACGGCGTATACAACAACCCCTCGCGCGCGCCCGCGCCGCGCGCGCGCGGCGCGCCGCCGCGCGCGCGGCGGCGCGTGCGCGTGGGGCGCCCCGCGTTATCAGCAATAGAAAAGTTGTCATGTTGGCCTGGGAAATCAAAGTGAACCCTTAGTGGTTGCCGATTGGATTTCGAAGTTAACATGGGTTTTGGTGCATGCGTTCTACAACAGCGCAGACAAACATTCCTCTCGCGCGCCTGCGCCGCCGCGCGCGCGGCGGCGTGTGCGCGTGCGGAGCTTCGCGTTATCGGCAATAGAAGAGTCGCCATGTTGGCCTGGAACACATGCACCAAAACCCATGAGTTGCGCCGCTGCAAAACCCAGAGTTGTCGGGGGCGCCGCGGGGTTGGGGCGAGAGCTCGCGCGCGTGCATGAGTGCCAGGGCGTGAGACGTGGCGCTGAGGCCCACTGCTAGAGCCCTAAGCTGGCCGCAGGCCTCGCGCGTCCGCGGCGTGGGCAGGACCCTCCATGTTCTTCGGTCTCGGTGTCAGTGTGTCGCCTCCAGCAGCCGCGCGCTCGTGGATGACGGCGGCGCGGAGACGCACACCCTCGCATGTTCTTGTTGTGGGGCAACAGCAGCCTGGAGCTGGGCCTAGGGTGGCGGGGGCCAGGCCGCGCGGCCGCGGCCTTGAGTCTGGGGCGAGCAGGCGAGGTCGCGCGAGGCCCCCTGGGGCGCCGCGGGGCGAGAGCTCGCGCGCGTGCATGAGTGCCAGGGCGTGAGACGTGGCGCTGAGGCCCACTGCTAGAGCCCGACTAAGCTGGTCGCAGGCCTCGCGCGTCCGCGGCGCGGACAAGACCCTCCATGTTCTTCGGTCTCGATGTCAACGTGCTGCCTCCAGCAACCGCGCGCTCGTGGATGACGACGGACGCGCGGAGGCAGATCCAGGGCACAGGAACACAGCGTGGATCTCGGGGGGCGGGGGGGGGGGTCAGGGCTTCGGGGTTGCGTGGTCCAGGCTGTGCAGTCGAAGGCTTTAGGCTGGGGGCTGAACCAGATGCGTACTTACGCACGTTGGCTCGGAAGTGAAGGTCGGGGACACATCGGAAGGGCGTCCTCGACGTCCTTCTGGTTTGGGGTACTTTGGCCCGCGGAGGATCTCATGTTATTGTCCGATGTTATTGTGGCCTTGTTCTGGCCGTAGCGGACGTGTGATGTTATAGTGTGTGGCTGTGATGTTTTGTATGTTACGCATGTTGTATCTATACTACATTATGATATGACGTTATATGATGTGATATTGTGTTTTGTGGTGTTTTCGCGAGCGCCCAGGATGGCACACTCTTGTTTCACCAGGTTGTTTTCGCGAACGCCCACGGTTGCACGTTACTGTTTCAGCGGGTCGTTTTTGTGAACGCTCAGGGTGGTACATTTCTCTTTATTCGAGATCGTGGCAAGCGTTATGTGATTTTATGTTGTGGCATATGATGTCGGATGTTGGCGAATGATGTTATGCATGGTATGTTATGTCCTGGTTTGATATGTTATGCTGTGATATGTTATGCTACGTTATGTTAAGTTATGTCAGGACGTATGAATTTGATGTCGTGATGGCGACGGGGATGTTGGGTAGTGAGTGTGGTTCATGGGCTGCTGCGCGAGGAGGGAGGATAGGGAGGAGGGGGAAGCTTTTGAAGGAGTCGGGACCTGAAGACCTGCGACTAAGCTTCGGCCAGGAAGTTGACTTCGCGGGGTGGTCCGTCCTTGTTTTTGCACCTCGGCGCAGGTCAGGCCTTGCAGGAACGCCTTCTCGACCTCCACAGCGACGCGCGCCCGGTCTGGGCGTCGCACCGCCTCCCTGGATAACGGGCGCCGCGGCGCCCGCTTCGCTGTTCCAGCGAACGTCTCCGGGGACCTGGCGCCCACGTCGCGGGGGCCTCTTTCAAAGCCATGCGGCGCAGGATGATCTGGGCCGTCTTGCCGTCGGCCACCTTCCGGCGCGTCCACTTGTAGACATGTCAGGAGCCCACTAGATCTCGGGCGCCTTTGACCACTCGCCTCTCGAATCATGGAAGTGCATGTGGTCCAGATACTGATCCCTTCGAAGACGGCCGCTGCGATCTCCCTTGACGGCCTCGACGCTTCCTCGTCGGTCAGAAGCGCGGCATCGCGCATAATGACCGCGGTCAGCGCGGCAGGGAGCGCTGGCGACGCAGTCGCCAGACGCTTCTTCTAGGAAGCTCAAGAATTATTCGCGCACCCCTGGATCAAGAAGCAAATCCACGCGCGACCCCCCTTCGTCGTCGTCATCCTCCTCTGGCGTGGCGTAGCCGCCCGAGGAGGCCACGCGCAGGTAGTGCTGGCACTGCGCGTGGCTGCTCTGGCGCTGGCGCTGCGGCTCGGGGCGCTGGGGCCACTCGCGGGCCCTGCGACCAGCTAGGCCAGCCGCGGCGTGCTCGACAGCAGCGTAGACCTCCTGCTGACTGTCGGTGCTCTCTTGCTCCTCGGGCTCCTGAATCAAGCCTTCTGCCCCCTCGACTTCGCGCCAAGCTGCCATCGTGACCTGTCGGATGTGGCCGGAGACGTCGCTGCCGCTCTCGATGGCGCTGATGGTGAACCCCCTTCGGTTGTTCTGGCGGCGTCCTCGGGAATCTCGATGACACAGTCATCGAACGATCCGTCTGGATATTGTCCGGTGTCTGATACCAGCAACTGAATGATGCGAATTTCCTTCCGACGCTCGCCGGTAATTCGATGGATGTCGAATTTGGCGCCGTCGAGATGAATCTGCTGGATGTCGTTCGCATTCTCAAGGGTACCAGATAGCCAGGCTGCGGGTGTAGCCCGGCGAATGTTCCACATATTTCTGGCCGCGTATCAGGCGCATGGAGCGAACGTCGGGCAGCTGAAAGCATCTGCGGGGCAGATGACGCAGAGCTTCGAGGATGTCGAGGCACTGTCGGGTCTGCGCGGTGATTTGCACGCCCCCCACGTCTTCCCAATGGCCTAAGGCCCTGGCCCCCCGGAGCCTTGTACAGTTCCAGGAAATCCAGGAAGACCCCCAACGCGGTCCCATGCCAGGCCTGCTCGCGCCAGGCCGGTGCCTATGTCGTCGAAGATGGCACCGATGAGTGGCCAGACGTTTTGCAATCTGAATACCATATCGGCTCGGCGGTTCCCCGAGAACTAACGCTTCGTTCCCCCGCGATTCTAGAACCGCCTGCCCACTCAGCGAGGGCCCCGCGTGGCTGGGAAACCTGCCTGGGGAAATGCGGGCAAGGTTCTCCTTGCCTGCGTTAATCCTGGAAAGACAGGGCTCAGCCAACTGACGGGAGTCCACTGAGGCAGTCGTGCCTCAGAACAAACATGCAAAAAAAGCCGATCCAAGAATCCAAACTTGGGGGTGGGGTCGAGACCACCCCCCCGCACAGAAACAGAAAACGGAACCGGCAAGACCATGTCATGTGGCCAACTGGCCCCATCACCGCAAGGAGCTAGCATTGCATTCATCACCTGGCCCTTGGCCGAAATTAAACGACAGCGGACGCAGTGCCATCTCGATACTTCTCGGCGGATGCAGTGGAAACTAGCGGCGACCGCTTCCTCAAAAGCGGGGACGTTGCCCTCTCCTCCAGGACTCCTTGAACTTTTGGCTGGAGGGGGTCTGCCACAGAAGAAGCCACTAGAGCTCTGCAAGCCCTCTTACGAACGAGAGAGCAAATCGCGTCCCGTATGCCGGAGAAGGGGGAGACCGAGGGTGGTGGTGGTCAGTCGGTCGGTCTTTCGATCGGAATCTGTGCGCCGACCATTGGTTGACTCTTATTCCCCAAGAGCCAAGGGAGGGAGATAGGGCGGAGAAGGGGAAGAGGAGGTAGGAAAGGACAAGTCCGCCGACCCTGTCGGTGTGGGTGTGAGACGTTCTTCCGTTTGAGTCATCGCCGTCGCCGTCGCCGTCGCCGCTCCCCTCTTCTGTTTGAATCGTCGTCGTCGTCGCCGCTGCACTCTCCCCATTTCCCCCGTCGCCGTTGCACTCTCCAACCAGACGGAAATCGAAGAACGTCGAACTTGAGTCGAAGGGAAGCCATCCCCTTGGATTACTCCCCCGCCAGAGGGGGGGGGGTCCTGGGATGGGTCACGCGGGAGCTCCGTGGGCGGCCCCCGGTGACGATCCAGGGATCTTGTGGCCGTGATTTTCTCTTCGTCACTCCTGACTATCCGTGCGTGTAGCACTTGTGCTCAACGTGCCGCGGTGGTGCAAAATACATGAGTCACATCATTTACTCGTAACAACAGTTACTTCGACATTGGTAGAGCGGAGCGTGTTTTCTCTTTCTGTGCGCGGGGTGTGCACATCGGTTTCATTCCCATCGGAGTGGTGACGCCTTTGATCTACAACTACCAGCAGAGCGCGGAGTTCTGCAACTCTCTTCGTCGGCATGGCCGACTCCGACAATCAGAATGGCGCCGTCAGGAGGTTCTCGGGTGACAAGCCCACCGAGTACAAGGCGTGGAGGAAGTGGGCGAGAGCATGGATCAAGTCCAAGAATAACAATGAGGATGCTCGAGGCTCAGCACTGGTCACTCTCCTGACGGGGGCGGCCTTCAGGGCCATCGAGGACGTCGAGGACGACCTCATCGAGCAGGCTGGCGGAGATGATGTGATCTTCGCCATCCTTGACGACAAGTACCCCGACCTCCCAGCCACAGACCGGCTGGGCGAGGTGATGCGTGCCTGTCCGAGGCTCAAGACCCACAAGCATGAAGAGGCCAACGCATACACTGCCCGAGCCAGGGCCATCTTCGCTGATGCCGAGCGCAAAGGTATTGTCTTGCCAGAGATCGCGCGCGGCATCATGCTTCTCGAGGGTTGCCACCTGGACTCCGAGAAGGAGGCGGTCGTCATGGCCGCAGCCCACAGCTCCTGGCGGGAGCCCGACGTCGCTAGAGCTCTGAGGACCACGTATCGGGCAGGCCTTGGGAAGATGGCCATGGGCGGTCAGAGTCACTACAAGGCCTTCGTGGCTGAGCAGGAGCTCGACGGCGACGAGACTATCGAGGATGACGACGGCGACCCGGAGTGCGACGCACTTTTGGCCGACCACGGAGCACATGATGATGCCGACCCACCTGTTGATGAGCGGGATCTCATCGACGCCTTGATCTCATGGACGGAGCAGCGGAAGCTACACGGGAAGGTCAAGTTGGGTCGAGGTTTCGTGAAACCGAACCTAGAGGCGTATCGTCCAACAGAAAGGTGCCACAGTTGTAAAAAGATCGGCCACTTTCAGAAGGACTGCAAGGGGCCTCGCAAATCCACGGCAGGTACGAGCTCTACCGAATCAGTGAAGAGTCAGTTTTTCACATAATGTTTCTCTAATGTACCGACACCCATCAAGCCCATCGGGAGCATGACGTTCGACGAGATTCTCAGTGCGACGATCCAGAAGACCCGTTTTCACTAGGGCCGGATCGGAGCCCTGAGATCAAAAGGGATGTTTTTCTCTCGTCGGCGCCAGGCCATGCGATCCTTGACCTCGGATGCGCCAAGGGCATGGTGGGCGCGGAGACCTTCGAGCAGCACTGCCGACGACTCCGACGGGATCATGGACTACAGCCAGTGCGTCTACCCGATGCCCCGCAGGTATCTCTTCGCTTCGGCAACGATGGCAGCCAGTCGTCAGTGGGCGAGGTGCTACTGCCGAGTGGGATCCTGGGCAGGAACGCGGTCACGAAGTGGTCTTTGGTGCCAGGTTCGGCGCCTTTCCTCGTGTCCAAGCAGCAGATCAAGGCCATGAAGTCCCAGATTAACACCACCAGGGACACAGCTACCACTGCCGATCTGCCGGAGTGTACACTTCCCACAGGTGCTGGCGGCCACTACGTTCTTTCCCTGACCGAGTTTGACCCCAAGGGTTTCCGTGACAACCTGGACCCGATGATCAGCGACCCCGAGGTCACTATCTACATGGCGGTCGCCGCTACGGAGAAGCAGCCAAACGTGATCCCCGCTCCCGAGGGGTCGGCAGGCGACATCGAGGACATGACCATGTGCGACAGGGCTGGAGGTCCACCACCTACACTTCCAAGGGAAGCTGAGGATGCTGCTCGCATCATTCTCGGCGACAACCATGACCGGTGCCTGGCGACGATAGCACCAGCGGATCTCGACCTTATGCCAGCTGACCGGCAGGAGCGTATCGAGCCCCGTGTCGAGTCTACTGCCGATGCTGAGGATGACGCTGGTATCTCCGAGGACCTGATCGACGAGCTCGCGGAGGCCTATCCTCCATCGGGTGATGCCACTGGCGAGCTCACCCGCCGACAGCGACGACGATTGGCGAAGGACATCACCACGGTCACCGCGCAGCTGCGGCGCGCGGGACTCTTCGAGTTGTTCAGCCCTGAGCGAGTGGGTCCGAAGGCCGAGCTCAAGGGTCTGGGCCCAGCAAAGGCCCTGGACCTGACCACCGGCTGGGACCTCCTGCGCGCAGATCACCGTCGAGAAATGTGGCGACAACTGGCTGAAGATCAACCTGAGTGGGTTGGCATGTCGCCACCCTGTACGTTGTTTAGCATCCTGCAGTACATGAATAAGCAGAGGGATACTCCCGGATATCAGCGAGCGACGTTTGGCAAGCGCTCGGCTCCTACTTCGACTGTGCGTTCAGGTTGCCGAGTACCAACTGGCTCACGACCGTCACTTCTATATCGAGCAGCCACAGTCGGCGCAGTCGTGGAACGAGCCTGCGATGATCAGACTAAGGCGCCAGGACCGGGTGCATGAGGCAGTTGGCCACGGTTGTCAATATGGTTATCACGACGCGATCAGTGGCAAGCCCTATCGCAAGGCCTTCAGGCTCATCACTTCGAGTCCGGTGTTGGCTCAGGCTCTGTCTCGACGCTGCCCAGGCGACCATCACCACGAGACGATTCAAGGAGGAGCTGGAGGTGAACGACGGAGCGCAGCTTCTCAGCGCTATCCCCCCGCACTGATTAGGGCCATCGTGAGTGGGATGTCCAAGGAGTCGTCAGCTCTTTTTTCCGAGGTGGAGGTCGAGGAGTCGCTGCAGGCGAGGGCCGTGCTCTGGCAGGGTTTGGTCGAGGTCCACGCCCACGAATCTCTCATGGCGGAGGTGTTTGCCGCGCCCAAGAGGCGCAAGAAGGCTGATCAGGACGTGGAGGAGCCGCCAGAGTCCCAAGCTGAAGCTCGAGATCGACGACGGAAGCTGGAGACGGCGGTCCGCAAGATCCATGTCAATCTTGGCCATCCTGCAGCTGGGGACCTGATCCGCATCCTCAAGCATGGTAACGCGACTGAGGAGGCCATCGCCATCGCGCGGGATTTCAAGCGCGACGTATGTGAACAGAACCGAGCTCCCAAGTTGCCACGGCCAGCGACGGTTCCCAGAGACATTCAGGTGTTGTCCGAGGT
Organism: Prorocentrum cordatum; assembly: GCA_963575745.1. Classification (NCBI taxonomy): domain Eukaryota; class Dinophyceae; order Prorocentrales; family Prorocentraceae; genus Prorocentrum; species Prorocentrum cordatum. Next base: position 111,058 of record CAUYUJ010000283.1, read on the forward strand.
AGGCTTCGACGTCAAGGAGCTGCCGTACTACATCTCTGAGAAGACTTGGGCCGCTCTGAACGTCGTGGACGGTGCCAGCTCTCTCCAACAGATGATGCCGCTGGCAGGTAATGAGGAGAACGGTGAGACTCTCAGGAAGGCCTGGGACGTGGGCTGGCGAAGGCCGCACGGAGCACCGGTCAGGGCCAAATGTGACTCGGCCCGGGCCAATACCGGTGCCATCATGTCCGAGGTGCTGGAGTGCGACGGAGAGGATTTCGACGTCATTCCAGGAGAAGCTCACTGGTTACTCGGAAAGGCTGAAAGACATGGCTCGTGGTTCGCCAACATACTGAGCAAGGTGATCGAGACAGTCCAGCCGAAGAACCATCAGGAGTGGGAGCAATGCGTCAGTACAGTCTGTGATCAGAAGAACCGCCTCTTGAGGAAGCATGGGCACAATCCATGCCAACATGTGTTCGGACGTGATCCTCCTCTCCCGGCCGACCTTCTCAAGGATTCACCTGCCATCGTTGCGAACGGCTTGGCACTGCGCAGCGACGTCTACCAGCGGGCCACGGCTGTTCGGACTGCCGCCCGCATGGCTGTCCTGATGTACAGTGACGATGAGGCCATGAGAACAGCTCTGGACGCTCGACCTCGCCCCCTCCGAGAGTTTCGAGCAGGTGATCGGGTAGCCTACTGGCGGCGAGGTCGAGGCAAGGGCCGGCAGAATGACGGCAAGAATAATGCACGTTGGCATGGGAGGGCTACAGTCCTTGGCGAGGAAAATGGTCACTACTGGTTATCACACGCAGGTGCCCTGATTCGAGCAGCTCCCGAACGCCTTCGACATTCTACCCGCGAGGAGGAGTGGGCAGACTGGCATGTGCGTCAAGAGTTCAGGGCTGCCCAAGAGAAGTTCAATGGAAAGCAAGGCAACCCGGTCTACGTGGATCTGCCTGCTGAGAATCAAGGACAGGCGCCGGCTCCATCTGGCGACGGTCGTATCATCGTGGTGCCGGCGCCTCTGCCTGTCGGTCCTGAGCCTGCTCTACCTCCCGGGCCCGCTCTATCTGAGGACCGACCCCAGCCTGACGCTGGATCGACTGACAATGTGTTGGCTCCAGCTCCTGGGGACACCGGCCTCGAGGTGGACCAAGCCGCCAAGAGAAAGATCGACGAGCTGCAGGATCCGAGCCTAGTCGCCCGACGCGTGTTCGACATCGAGGGTAAGCCCTTGAAACGCCTGAGGGAGAAGACAGCAGTCCCGACTGAGGGTCTCACATCATCGGCGACATCTGGTCAAGCTATCACCATTGCTGTGCAGCCTGCCGTCGAGGAACCTCCGACTCGGCCAGCTGATGCTCGGCAGGCGCTCCTGGACTCCGATCCAGAGCACGACGAGCTAGTGGCAGAGGCTGAGACGGAGGATCAGGACGTGATCATCCCTGCTGATGTCTGCCTGACCTCCATGGCGCGCACCGGCGAGCCCTGCTACGAGGCATTGCTGGCGAAGGGCCGCAAGGGGATCACCGAGAAGCTCCGCCCCGACCTCATCGAGGAGATCCTGAACGCCAAGATGACAGAGTGGCAGACCGTGGACCAGGAGAAGCATGCCGTACGTGTGTGCAGCTTGAAGGAGTCAGGTGAGATCAAGCGTACCCGACCCGATCGGCTCGTTGACACACGTTTCGTCCTGACCATCAAGCACGACCCCGACGGCAAGGAAATGGTAAAGGCCCGCTGGGTTGCCAGAGGTTTCAAGGACCCGGACGCTCTCAAGCTCGTCTACTGGAACCAGACGGCCGCACCTACGGTATCGCAGAACGCTCGCATGCTGACACTTCAGCTGGCTGCATCACATCAATGGCGACTTGAGATCGGAGACATCCGGGGCGCATTCAAGGAGAGCGACCCACTACAACGACCAGATGGACCACTCTACGCGAAGCAGCCACCTGGCGGCCTTCCTGGTCTTCATCCTGATCAGGTGGTGGAGCTTGTGATACCTCTGTATGGCTTGGATGACGCTCCTTGCCGCTGGTACTCGAAGATATCAGGTTGGCTTACAGATCAGACGGCTCACGAGTGCAGACCGTGGACGAAGTCACGCTTGGACCCCTGCCTCTTTCTCCTTCGCGATGCTCAGTGTAAGCTTTGTGGTATTATTGTGGTCCATGTTGACGATGTGTTGATCGCGGGTGAAGATGATTATTTTCATGAGGCGGTGCGGAGATTGAAGGGGAAATTCCCTTTCCGAAAGTGGGCTGTCGGTGAGGGTGAGTACTGTGGCAGTGTTCTCCACCAGGATCCGAAGACGTTTGACATCTCCATCCGCCAGACCACGCCTTACCAGGAGCTCAAGCCAGTGACAGTTCGACGACGGGTCGCGGACAATGAACCAGCTACTGAAGCGGAAGTTGCAGGACTTCGACGCTTACTTGGTCAAGGAGGCTGGCTCTGCAGTCAGACACGACCAGACACCAGTGTGCAGGTCTCTCAGGGACAACAAGTGCTGCCTCGACCGACTGTGGGTCAAACCAGACGGACCAATGCACTTGCACGACGGCTACTTCAACATAAGGATATGATGCTAATCGTGAAGAGCATCCCACCTCAGGAGCTGTGTATCATCATGCACCGTGACGCGTCCTTCCTGAACGCTGCCAAGAACGGCACTCAGGCTGGGTACATCTTGGCCTTCACGACTCGCGAGATGGCGGAGGGCAAGAAGTCACCCTGGAGTCCAGCAGCCTGGCGATCGTACCGTCTCAAACGCGTGGTGGGTTCTACCTTGGCAGGTGAGACACAGGCTCTGTCTGATGGCATTGGTCACCTCGAATGGTTGTTGTGCCATCTGGCCGAGGCCCTCTACGGGGACTTTGACATCAAGACGCGTGAGCGCTGGCTAGGTCGACATCCCTGCCTCGCAGTGACCGACTGCAAGAGCGTGTATGACCACATCACTGGCGCTTCATCGCCATCCACAGTCGGAGATCGCAGAGTTGCCGTGGACATGGTCGTCGCTCGAGAAGGTTTGGCTCGATCCACAACAGCACTGAAGGTGGGCACCCACCGACCGCCAGCTGGCGGACGGGTTGACGAAAGACACTGCTGAGACTTGTGACTTGCTCAGGGGTGTCATCAGGACCGGATGCTGCCAGATCTCCGAGGAGAGCCTCATGCTGCAGTTGGCCGAGACGGAGCGGGAGCAGAGGAAGGTCATCGAGAAGTGACATCACCGCAGGGGGGACTGAGCTGTTTTCAGTCGTGTGTAGTTTTTGTTCTCGCGTTTCAAAGATACCCGCATGTGCGTTTTGGCCTGTTGGTGGAAAAAGCGGTTGCGACGAGTGCGTCTACTCTATGGGGGCAACCAACACCGATGCCAAGCACGTCTCCTATGTACCTTGTGGCTCAAGCATTTCTTTATGAGGCACCTCGTGTACGACCTTCCACACGGTGCTCAGAGATGGTGCACTTTGTGGTTACTGGTGATCACGACACGTGTCGCACGTTTTTGAACACTTTAGGTTATGCGTCCACCGCTGGGGCAGTGGTCCACAACAAGTCATCCACCAAGGCCAAGGTCAATGCGAGTGTCTTGCTGGGTTCCAAGTACGACAATCAGAAGATCGGCCTGACCTACACTCTGACGACCAAGCGTGTGCAGATCACCAGGCCCGCAGCTATCATCGATGCGGCCGAGATTATACTGGTCGATCAAGAGAATCGTTTCACCAACTTCATCGCAGCAGGAGACGACAGTGAGTTTGCTGGTGCTCCTCCTGCTGCTTCTATTGCCATTGAAGCGCTGAAGGTATGGGCCGCTCATGACTATGAGGAGCCCACTACAGCAGAGGAGGCTTCGGAGCAGGTCAAGAAGCAGGAAAAGGACAGCCCTGACAGTCACGGGTTTCAGCATGTGACGGCGTCAGGTTGGACGTCTCGTCGTCTAGCTTTATCCTCCCAGCAGGAGGTCATCATCGGAGAGATTCTGCAGGAGTCTCGCAGCAAGCTCGAGTGTCACCCAGAGCTGTACAATCGCCTCCGGTCTATTTTGATCCATGAATTCACGAATTCCATCGAGGATGGTTTTGAGACGGCACCGCTGCCGTCCTGCAAGCCCGACGTGAGCATGGGAGAGGACAAGGCTGGGAAGTCCAAGCCTTGAGAATACGCTGAGCATGCAGCTGCTCGTGAATGACGACCAGGCGGGCAGCCCCGCCCTGCAGTTGTCCCCTTTCCTGTTTCCTCTCTTCCTCCTTCCTCTCTCCCTCGTGTGCTGTCAGCGTGCTCTACGATTTTGTCAGATAGCTCAGGAGACTTTAACGAACATTTAAGTTTTGGGAGTGACGATCCAGGGATCTTGTGGCCGTGACTTTCTCTTCGTCACTCCTGGCTATCCGTACGTGTAGCATTTGTGCTCAATGTGCCGCGGTGGTGCAAAATACATGAATCACATCATTTACTCGTAACAACAGTTACTTCGACACCCGGGGCGGGTCGCGGGGGAGGCCCCGGGGGCCACGCGGGGGGTGGCCCCTCCCCGGTGGACCGGAGGAACCCGAGGCCCCCGCCCTCCCGCCCGCTCACGCGGGGGGTCTCCGCCCTGCGCACCGGGAGAACTGGCTGCCCCCCGCCTCCCGGCCCCCGGTCCCCCCTGCGGACGGCAGGGGGACACAGGGGGGTTGCCCCCCCCTGTGGACAAGGGAAACTTGAGGCCCCCCCCAGCCCTTCCCCCCCCCCTTCCCCCCTGTGGACAAGGGGGACAAAAGGGGATGGCCCCCTGTGTGCAAGTGGAACTCAGGACCCCTCCCCCCGCCTCCCCCTGTGGACAAAGGACCCCCCCCTTCCTTCCGAATCCCCCCCCTTCCCGGA